>PITA01011523.1:44861-66514 GCA_004023965.1 Spilogale gracilis | reverse complement strand
AGCAGAAATAAGAATGCATGTGTGATGCACGTGTGTGTGTGTGTGTGTGTGTGTGTGTGTGTGGTCTGTGTGTGAGGGGGAGGGAGGTCAAAGAATACATATTTTGGGTGAAATCAAAACCTCTAGTAAGAATAGTCATTAAAATTGATTTAGATCTGCGTATCCTGGTAATAAAATTTTCATTTGCTTATTTATTTCCAAAAAGCCCTGCAGCCAGGGTGTAAGTAGAGACCCTCCCTTTCTCCCGTCCTCCGGGCACGGCTTCCTGCACAGCAGCCAGGGAGGCACAGAGCAACACTGCAGCCCTCTGGAGCTGAAAGGCTCCTCAGCCTCCACCCAGCCCAGCCGCCCAGCTGACAAGGACAACTGGAACCCCAGAGAGAGAGGTAAATGGCCACCAACATGCCAGAGTCCACGAAAAGGTAAGGGGGAATGCTGAGAAACCTCACGTCTGAGTTTCAGGGATGGTAATGCTTTAAAAAACATGTTTAACTTGTTTTTACAAATACTCCAGTTGCATAGCAACGGGCTGGCATCCCTGAGCCTCTGAGGCCACACCCCCCTGAGAATCGTGAGCCTGACCTGCACAGAACTACTTCCTTCCATGGTGTTTTATTAGGTACAATATCCTTTCATGCCTGGCATGTCCCATGGTACTGTGGCTTATCCCTGGGAGGCAAAGGGCAGAACAGGAAATTGGGCTTCAGAGAGTAAAATGGGCCAATGCCACACCACCCAGCAGGGCTGCTAGTGGATCAGGTCCTAGGCCACTCTTTCTTCTCTGTGCTGTACCCCCCACACCCCAGAGAGGCGGCGGAGAGTGCATCCCATTGCCCCCTGACAAAAACCCTGCAAAGACATGGCGACAGCTAGTGGGGGGCTAGCTCCATGGTCAAAGTGCCATCTCTTATAAGCATTCAACCTCTAACATGGGATTTCAGTGAAATGCAAGATTCAAAGGCTACCTGTTTGAGGTTTTGCAGAACACTGAGGGCTAGGTTGACAGATGACCTGCAAACCACATGGTCACCCAGGGGCTTCTGGGAGCTAGGTTAACACTGCTACGGGACTTCAGAAGGAGATTCATGGGGTTTGAATGAGGCAAGGGTTGAGGGAGACACAGGGAAAACGTAAAGCAGTTGTCAAGCATGGGTTGGGGAAGATTACCTCTGTGGTCAGGATCCTACCTCTGAGTCTGAGGCTAAAGTTGAAGATAATAATAATAATATTGGAGCATATTGGTTCAATTTGAGCCTGAGAAGCCAGTGTCTACAGGCGGCTGGCTGCTGAGCAAGGCGCTTATCCTGTGGGGGCATCCACGGAGACATTGTCAGAGACAAGGATAACTGGAAGCAGATCCCAGCTGGAGCATCACCCCCCCCCATCTGAATTTGCAGTCCCGGCGGTTAGAAAAAGTGTCTCCATCTTGTAAACACAGCAAATTTGATCTGGAAGTCATTGAGAAAACATAAACACGGAGCCTCATGCGGTCATGTTTACACTGCCCCAGCCCCAGTGAAAGATGAGCTGGTTATGGAAGGATGGGTTTTTTTCAAAGGTGCTTTTTTTTTTTTTTAGTGAAAATCCCAGGAAGCACACGTTAGTTACCATGAAGACCAAAATCCAAACAGAGACCACAAGAGCACGAACAAATGTTTCTTCTGCAGGTAACAGACATAATGCCACACTTATTTGGGCTCTCTTCTGCTATTGCAGAAGCTGCTTTACCAAAAAGTCAATTGCTTTTGAAGTGGAAATTAACAGTACTGCAACAGCTTCTAAACAGCACCCTTAGTTAAGAATATGGGTTCATGGTTACCTGGGTGGCTCAGTGGTTTAAAGCCTGTGCCTTCTGCTCAGGTCATGACCTCAGGGTCCTGGGGTCGAGGCCCACATCAGGCTCTCTGCTCGGCAGGGAGCCTGCTTCCTCCTCTCTCTCTGCCTGCCTCTCTGCCTACTTGTGATCTCTCTCTATCAAATAAATAAATAAAATCTTTTAAAAAAAAAAAGAATATGGGTTTATGACTATTTCGTGTTCCCCAAATCCATTTTTTCCAAATTTGCAGTAGCACGGACCCAGAATTCAGTCCAGTTCCCTTCGTTTAACCAATACCTAAATGGAGGCCCAGATGGGGAAGTGACTTACTTAAGGTCACAGAGCTTGTTGGTGCCAGAGGTAAAAATAAGACAATGATTTCCTGATGTCAACTGGTTCTTTCAGTCTCCTCCAGATGTTGTTATCTACTAACATTCTTACCCAAAGGCATTTATTTGGTATCATGGTCTATATGGAGCAGGTAATGGGTGTTATTCCATAACTGTGGGCATGAAAGATGTGCCACATGACTGTTCTAGAAATAAACTAATTCTGATTAGGAGCGCCCATCCCTGGGTGGGTGGAGAAATTCTCCACCTCGGTCACGAGTGAATAGGGCTTGTCCCGGAAGCAGCAGCAGCACCCACTCGGGGACACATGGAAGGGCCCAAGGCATACCAGTGGCATAGCTATAAGGGCCTCTGGTTATTGATATCCTCACACCTCAAGGTCTACCCAGGCCGGTAGCTCACCAGCTTCTGGGCTGTGGCGTCTGCAGAAGGTGGGAATCCTGGGCTCACCGTGGCTCTGCCTCCACGCTGGTGCCCTAGGAGGGAAGGGAGTCAGGGCCTGGAACCCAAACCACTTCTCTTCTAAGTTGGGAGGACCTCTTCCATCCACTTTCTACCCACTCCTCTGATTTTCTCTCTTCTGTACCTGCTTCCCAGTCTCCCCAGCTGCCTCTTTCCCAGGTTAGCACAACCTTCTCCAAAGCCAGGCCAGAAAGGGAAAGAGAGGGACGTCTGGGTGGCTCAGTTGGTTAAATGTATACCTTCGGTTCAGGACATGATCCCGGGGTCCTGGGATCAACCCCACATTAGGCTCCCTGCTCAGTGGGAAGCCTGTTTCTCCCTCTCCCATTCCCCCTGCTTGTGTTCCCTCTCTCTCTGTCTCTCTCTCTCTCTCTGTGTCAAATAAGTAAATAAAATCTTAAAAGAAGAAAGAAGGAAGGAAGAAAGAAAGAAAGAAAGAAAGAAAGAAAGAAAGAGAGGGAAAGGGAGAGAGAGAAAGAAAGGGAGAGAGATTTATCTTGACAAACTCCTGCTTTCAATGCTTTGCCCAAGGAGTCCTGGTACAAGGAAACCCAAAAGCCCCATCTACCTAGAATGAGAAAGGGAAAAATACAAAAAGAACAAACTCCAAATGGATATCTCAGTGAATTATTCTGCTATTGGTCTATGCCACATTTACCATGCAGAGTTCAGACCCTGGCTATCTACCCAGCACTTTCACACACTAAAGTCACTCTTGTCACCGCATTTCAGATGAGGAGACTAAGGCTTAGTGAAGTGATGAGATATTTGTGGTTCCTTTTTCCTGGTCCCAAGAAGAGGGTGGCAAGCCATGTGTGTCAAATACCCTCTGAACTTGGCCGAACTCTCGGTAAACCAGTGCTTGTTAATGCCACTCCATGATCTATTTCCTCCTTCAGTTTTAAACAGCCCCATGAACTTAGGGGAAATAACCACATGCAACTTTCGACATTCTTCTGGGGTGAGCTCCATTGTTTTTGTTCACTCAGCTTCAAGGTCAGAAAAAAAGGACCAGAGATCATAAACAATCTCCCTACCTTTGTTCCTCCTCTGCATTTGAAGGTTTTGGAAAGAAATCCAGTGAATGATGAAAAGAATTGTTTAAATTCCCCAGGGTTATTTGGATAAGGTCTTGGTGCCCTGGTGCCGAGACTCCTGAGACTGTCCTCAATCTCTATTTGTCACCACACTCTGGCCTCACTGGCACCTTCAAGGGGCGGGCTCACTGGCCAGTATCAAGTTCCGCATCTCCTGGGAGATACACACTACAAACCCAAAAGAGCTTCTGCAGTCCTTGCCATGGTCTCAATGTGTCCCCTAAAATTTGTATGTTGAATCCCTAACCCCCAACGTCGTGGTAGCAAGAGGTGGGACCTTTGGAAGGTGGTGAGGTCATGAGGGTACAGCCCTCATGAATGCGATTAGTGCTTTTAATAAAAGGGATCTCCCTCGCCTGCCGCCAGAGCTCCCCCAGCCCTTCTGCCATCTGAGGACACAGTGAGAAGATGGCCTTCTATAAACCCGGAAGCAAGCCCTTACCAGACATCACCTCTTGGTTTTCTAGCCCAGAACGTGAGAAATACATTCCCATCGTTTATAAGCCATGACAGCCAAACTAAGAGTCTGTCCATCGGTGCCCCAGTCACCCAGCCAACATCTCCTGAGCAGGCCCTCTGTGCGGGACATTGTCCTGGCACGTGGGGACTCGGCACAGAGCCCCTGCCCACGGGGGTCTCCTGTTGTAGCAGATTAAATAATATTCCAGGGGATGGTAACGATAGGAAGAAAACACAGGTGACCCTTGAGCACTCAGGGGTTAGGGGCACTGACCACCTGCGACGTCAAAAATCCGCATATTAACTTCTGATCCCCCCCACCACCACCACCAAACATAACTACGAATAGCCTACTATTGCCTGGAAGCCTGCCGATAACATAGCCCACTCATACGCACGTTGTGTTGTATGTATTACACACTGCATTCTTAACATAAAGTAAGCCAGATGAAAGAAAACATTAAGAAGATCATGAGGAGGGATGCCTGTGTGGCTCAGTTCGTTGAGCAGCTCAGGTCATGATCCCAGGGTCCTGGGTTCAAGTCCTGACTTCATCTGGCTCCCTGCTCAATGGGAAGCCTGCTTCTCTCTCTCCCCCTGTTTGTGTTCCTGCGCTCTCTCTCTCTCTGTTACATAAATAAGTAAATAAACTCTTAAAAAAGAAAAGGAAAGAAAATCATGAGGAGAAGATACTTTTAATACTCTGCTATATTTATATACATATTTTTATTTTTTTATTTTTTATTTTTTTTAAAGATTTTATTTATTTGACAGGGAGAAACACAGCCAGAGAGGGAACACAGCCAGAGAGGGAGTGAGAGAGGGAGAAGCAGGCTTCCCACCGAGCAGGGAGCCCGATGTGGGGCTCAATCCCGGGTCTCGGGGATCATGACCCAAGCCGAAGGCAGTCGCTTAACCAACTGAGCCACCCAGGCGCCCCATATACATATTTTTAAAAATATATATGTGTAAGTGGACCCACACAGCCCAAACCTGTGTTGTTTGAGAGTCGACTGGATGGCGGGGTAACATCTCCAAATGGCACCGAGCAACACTGATCGTAAGGACTTGGAACCACACTGTTACTCCTCTTATTTCATTTACTAGGTCTGTGAGCAGCAGGAACATGAAATAATGAGCACGAAGGTCCCCTGAAGGCTGTGCCCATTCACAAAATCCCACGACAGAGGCCACAATATCCAGGACAGTAGCTGTGAAAAAGAACGAGATCAATTTCCACTTGTACTGAGATTGGAAGTTCTCATAATCCATGATTAGGTGAAAAGAGTAAGTTGCAGAACAAAATGCAGGCTATGATCCCGCTCAAGTAGGAAACCTGCTAGATAACATATTCATAAGTGTAGCAGTGTGTCCCTGTAGATTCCACAAGGATACGCCAAAATCACTGATAGAGGTGTCACCTGGGAGCCGGTCAAGGAGGGTCAGACTGTGATTAGGGTAAGAGTGAAGAAAGAGTGGGGCTTGGGCTTTTAACTCTGAATTTATATTTCATTTGAACTTTTTAAAAATAAAAAAATAATCCATATATTGTGTAGGTTTAAAGAAGTTAACTGAAAAGCCATGTTACCTGGATGGGCCATGGCTACCCAGAGTCTCAAGTCTCAGTGCTAACATCCCTCTAGGATGTGACCTTGCTCAACTCACCAACACTTGGCCCAGGGCCACATGGTCAGGTGTGCAAGCTGTACACTGCACAGTGCAAGGGGGAACCATTCACACAGTGCCCTCATGCCATCACATGCTTCTATAGTCACCATTTCCTGGATACAGGATATCCTTTGGTGCCCTTTTTAAACTCCAGTCCCTTTCTTAGGAAAGTACCCCTTTACCTTCTCCACCCACAATCTCTTATTCTTTCAAGACCCAGTTCAAATAGCTCTGGTCTTCAAAAGTCATTCTGACTCCCCAGCAGAATTTGTTCCTTTATTTTGTCCCTACTACTACCACCTCTTATTATATTGCTTTGTCAGTCTTCCCAGGGAGCATCCTGGGGACAAAAACTTAATTTTGTGTTCATTTTGGCTTGCCCGGAACTGATTGCATGAAACATGAGCAATGGGATAGATGAAGGGACACAAGTGGCAATCCTAGAACACTGGATTTTAGATCGATCATCCGCAGTTTTTTCACTCGTACAACGATTCAGTTTTTCAAACTGTTCTGCAAAACATCTCATTTAAAAGGTTAATTCTGAATGTTGGAAAGAGGCTCCATGGGCAAACTTTGGGGGAAATGCCATATTATGGGTAAAGAGTTCCTTTTTCTACTCTTCTCAGAGGGTTTCATATGCTAATAATCACATGGAATTGTCAAGCAGGGGTAATAGAAAACCGGGTCCAAACTTATCTGACCATTAATCTGCTTTTTCACAAATACCTCTTTGTTCAAAAGATCTATTGTTAGATTTCCTGTCTATGTCCCATACTCTCTAACTAAGAAAAAGGGAAGCACCTATTTCATGTATTAAGAAGCAGTAGAAGGAAAAGAGGGAAGGAAGGCTACCACAGAACATTGGAGGATCTTCAGCGTTGAGCTACACGTGTGGGTGCACTTTGGTTGGTAGTGGGCAGACACCAGAAGATGTCAAATAGAGGCTTTGTGTTTGAGAAAGTCACCTGGGAATCATTGGAGAAAAAGGATGGATAGGGAGCATGTGTGGATGAACTGGGAAGACGGGGGAGGGGCTGTTGCTACCAAAGTCATGGCTACCGAAGATGGCAAACTCCTGTGAAAGGAACTGAGAGACAGAGACACAAAGAGACAGAATGTCAGAGACAGAGACAGAGTGAGACAGAAAGACAGAGATGGAAAGACAGGGCAGGAAAAGAAAACAGAGAGGGACAGGGCTCCTGGGTGGCTCAGTTGGTGAAACATCTGTCTTTGGCTCAGGTCATGATCCCAGGATGCTGGGATCCCGATGATGATGGGATCCGGATTGAGTCCGGATTGGCTCCCTGCTCAGCAGGGAGTCTGCTTCTCCCTCATGCTCTGCCCCTTCCCTGATCATGCCCCTCTTTTATTCTCTCCCAAATAAATAAGTAAAATCTCAAAAGAGAGAGAGAGAGAGACAAGAACAGGGAGACAGGAAGAGAGAGACCTTCAGAGGAAGTTACAAAGTGAAATTAGCAGGACTTAGGACTTACTCACCAATTAAATTGTCCTGGGATAGGTGGGAGGGGCTCAGGCAACGCCGAGACCAGCGTGCAAAATTGAAGGGGATGTCAAAAGACTCAGGAATGAGGATAAATATTTCAATGCAATATTTTTTAAGTTTATCAAGTGATCTCTATACCCAGTGTGGGGCTCGCACTTACCCCCAAGATCAAGAGTTGCATGCTCTTCCAACTGAGCCAGCCACATGCCCCTTAATGCAATATTTAAAAAAAAATAAAAATTAATGCAAAACATTACTACTGATTTTTTACTTCTGCCCTCCTTGTGCAGTATGGCTCAGCAAGGCACGGAATGTAGGCTGACCCCTAGGTTACAGAATGATGGTGCTGAAAAAAGCCAGTGGGAGAAGGAATTGGTTTGGTGGGAGTTGGTGGCTGTTACTTTGGCTCTTACAGGTGCTTCAGACCTCAAGCTGCCGCTGAGGGCGATCTAGTGTAGGAATAAAAAACAATCTCTGGAACTATGTGGTGAGAGGGAGAGAATTTTGGCTCAATGCTGAGACCACCAAATTCACTGTCTTCTCAAAATGGACTGTAACCTTTACTTAGCTTCCCCACATCAAATGGAAAGTGGTAAGAGGTTGTTCCAGAAAAAGCACACTGCTTTAGCAGTTCAAATTGTGGATCACACCATCCCAGACCTCCACCCAGGTGCCCAAACCTAAGCTGTGACCATCATCATTAGGCTCCTTCACCAATTTCTCCCCCTCCCCTCTCCCTTCCCATCTTCCTCTCCCCTCCCCATCCGCTTTCCCCCTCCCCTCTCTCCTCCTCCTCCCCTCCTCCTTCTTCTGTTTGCCTCCTCTGGGGGAGAAATGATGACCACTTCCATGATGGTGAAGATGCTGAGTGGGAAGGAGGAGGGAGAGGGAGAAAACATCACAGGAGGATGAAGGGAGGACACGGAAAAGGCCGAGAGGAAAAAAGGAGAGAAAAGGGAAGATAGTAGATAAAGAAAAGACACAAGATGATGAAAAGAAATCACGGTGCTAAGTCAGATCATTGGTCTTCTAAATTACGAATCAAGTATTTCAGGTGAATTTCAAAGTTGAGAGCTGCTCTCCGCAGCCCGGGTGGCCATGTGCCACCTTGACAAAGTGAAGAGAGATGGCACAGATTCCAACTTTGTTGTGTTTCTTAGTTGGGAAAGAAGTCCCCTCCAGAGCACCTAGCTGCTCTGCCGGACTGCCCAGCAGGTGACAGACTGGGACTGAGGAGCGAAACTCAGTTCTTGTGCAGAGAGGCGGGGTCTGCACTAGGTCCCCAGCTAGCCTGAAGTCCCTGGGGAGTACAGACACTCCAGGGATTGATTCGTGGTCCAGGGGAATCACTGCTCTCTCTTTAGAAGGAGAGGGGGAGTCCATGGGCAATGATGCCCTTGCTACTGTGACTCCCCCATTTGGCTCTAACGACCAGTCTCAGACAAGCCCAGAAGACAAGAGAAATGACCCAAAGGAGCCATGTGCAGCAAGCAGGCAAGGAGCTGGCTTTCTTCCAAGTGCGAATTTGGTGTCTATGTCGCCAGGCACTCCGCGTCACTCTGCGGCCCTTCCTGAGCCCTGGAGTCAGAACAGGCCGGCACACAGCTGCTGCGGAAAAGCCCGTGTCTGGCGAGCCCTCTAGAGACCTTTCTGGGTGACTGATAGGCCCTGGGAACAGTCTTGGAGGGAGTCAGGAGACCCCTACCACTAACTTAATCAGATGACCTTGAACAGATCATGGCCTCTTTCTGGAACTCAGTTTTCACATCTACAAATAGGGGACACTGAGATAGGGAGTAGGTTTAGCCCTCCTGTGGTTCCCAGATGCACATCTAGCCACGAGCCACACCAGATTCACCAAGGGGGGGACAAGGGGCAAGGACATCTGCATGCTCTTTCTGGGCCAGCCCCAGATTCTGGTTTGGTACTTCTGGGACCCACCAGGCTGGTGGCGATCACTAGCCACGTGAGGTACAACTGCTAGCCGTAAGGGACCTCTGGGGTCCTTAGTGGCCCCCAGACAACCAGAGACAACCACAAAAGGAGGCTACTATAAATTACATCAAAATCGTTTGGGGATGGGACTAGAAGGACAGGACAGCCTACAGATTTCAGAATATTTCAAAAAATAACATTCATGATGGGAAATAGAATCCACACAAATAAACAGAACTGAAAAGACAAAGAAAAGTCCCCTCAACTTCAACTCCTTCAATATAATCTACAGGCAGAGCAGGGGGGCAGGGAGCGAGGGAAGGCTCCATGTCCCCAACAATTACAAAGTGATTTGTTGTGGAGGCCACATGGGCCCCTGTTTGGGCCTGTTACAGTTCGCTAAGCTCCACTGAGCTTAGGTATTAGGAGATCCTTCACTGGGACATTCATGTTGAGGGAAGGAGGAGGAGGAAGGGAGGAAGCTTCTCTTTTTCAGCTGCCTGAGGCCCGGTCTAAATCTTGGGGCACAAGTCTGTTTGTCTTCCTTCGCTATTCACGTTGCTGATGTTCGAGGCATTCTCTGCCCCATTGCTCAGTGTTTGTTTATGGCAGCGAAGTAGAAAATTGTAATGTCTGCAATTGTTACTGGTTTGCTGAATGTGTGACCACCTGGTCCGTGGGATCCAGGACAAAGGCGGTTAAGTCCCCCTTTAAAGCCAGAAGCTATGTACTTTAGGCGGAGGAAGAGAAGGGGATGTTTATCTGCCTATTGTTTGTGTCTGTGTGTTGTTTTGTAAAGAAGCACTTAAAGTTGGAATTATTTTAATTAAAACAGTAAAACCCCCTTACCACACTTCTCAGGGCACCAGTTTGCAGGGTTTTTTGGTCTTTGTTTTTTGTTTTCACAATGAAATGCCCTGTAACTGAGGAATTCCTCAGTAAACAACTTCATACTTGATTTGCCATGTTCACGAAGTTGGATAGGCCGTTTCCAGATGTTTTCCAAAAGGCCCCGTGCCCTGAGGTGCGGTGACTGTCGCAAGACATCCCTCTGGTCTGCAGGGACCCCACAGCTGTTTCGGCAGATTTTTTTTTTTTAATTTCATAAAATGCCACATTCAACATGCACGTTTCATCCAGAGAGGCTGCTGAGATGTTCAAAGGATTCGGAATTACTGGCCCACACCCCCCACACACACCCTGTGGAGTCATATTAATGACTAATATTAATATTAGTCACAGAAAATATTTAACATCTGTGCTGCCGTACCACCCAAACATTTTAAATTGAAGGAAGATGTGTTCCTTGCGCTAAATTACCCAAGGAATTTTCAGAGCAGAGCTCAGTTACCTAGGTTGGCCAGGATTCCACTGCTAGAAAGCCCTTCCATGCTTCTAAATGCCAGGGGACTGTGGATAGACGGAAAAACAGCCCTTTGCTTTGCACTCGCCTATACACGGCACTCTGGCATGGTGATAATAATCATTATTAATAATAATAATAGTAATAGCAGCTGGTGTCACTGAGTACTTACTATACACCAGGCCTTGAGTTCAATGCCTAATGTACGTGATTTCATTTACTCTTCCTAGCAACATTAGTAGATGCATATTGCTAATCTCCCCATTTTATAGAAAAAAATATATACAAGGCTCCCAGAACCTAGATGTCTAGGCAAAGATCATAACACCGGTAACTTAGAATTGAAACCCAGCTTTGTTGTTGTTTTTTTTTTTTTTTTAAGATTTTATTTATTTGACAGAGAGAAATACAGCCAGAGAGGGAACACAAGCAGGGGGAGTGAGAGAGGGAGAGGCAGGCTTCCCACCGAGCGGACAGCCTGATGAGGGGCTTGATCCCAGGACTCCAGGATCATGACCTGAGCTAAAGGCAGAGGCTTAACCACTAAGCCACCCAGGCGCCCCGAAACCCAGCTTTGTGTGGCTTGGTGCCCATGGTCTCAGCCACCCTGCCGAGGCATGGCCCCGATACACGCAAAAAAACATTAGCCACCTCGTCACCCAGACACAGAACATCTTACTGAGAACCCCTGAAGGGCAGAACTGTGGACTAAGGTCATAAGTGCAGAAGAGAGATGAATAGCCCATTCTGCTAACGACCGGTCATGCTGACAAGGGTCAGCATGTCTCAGTTTGGGACAAGGTCAGCATGTCTCAGTTTGCCTGGGACAGTCCTGGTTTTACCACCGAGATGTGGTAGGCAGAATTCTAGGATGACCCCCCAAATTCCTGGCCCCCGCTGTACACACAACCTCACCCACTTATTCAGTCAAACATTAAATGTAGGTGTTGCTGTGAAAGGATTTTCCAAGTGCAAATAAGTTGACTTTGAGATCCAGAGGTGAGCTTGGTGGGCCTGACTTTATCAGAGCTGGGTTTGGAGGTCAGAGACAGAGTCAGAGGGATCTGAAGCACAGGGGATTCAGCAAGGCTTTAGAGATGGCGGTCACATGGCAAGGAATATGGGTGGCAGCCGCTAGGAGCTGAGTCGCTTCCAGCTGACAAGGAAATGGGGATTTCAGCCCATACCCTGGGAGAAACTGAAATCTGCCAACAACTTGAATGAGCTTGGAAACAGATTTTTACCCAGAACCTCCAGCTAGGGACTCAGCATAGTATACACTTGATTTTTAGCCTTGGAGACTCGGAGCTACCCAGCCATTTGGGTGTAAGCTCATACAGGTGTTATTCTAAGCTGGTAGGTGGCGGGCATTTCTTGGGCAGTCATCGAAGGGCCGTACACCAGGAAACTCTTCACTCTTGGGCACTCACTGGAGCACTTGGTCGCCCTAGAGGAACGGAGGCCCATGTGGTGTATGTTGCTGGGAGATCCAGACTGCTTTCCCAGAGTCAGCACGGGTCCGGTGGGGAGGATTTAGACAAGGGGGAGGGACTGAGAAGCCCTTTCGGAGGACGCAGCATCAGCAAAGGTGGAGAGGCAGGAATGTGCAAGGGGTGTCAAGGCACCCTACCTACCAAGGCACCAATTAATCCTTGAGACAGGTCAGTGTTCGGGGGCAGAGACATGGTACCTTCAGCATTTGAAAGGGTCTGTTCCAGAGTCATGAAAACGGAATTGCGATTGGCAGCCCATGACTGCATGTTTTGTTTCTGTCATCCCCACCCTGCCACAGTTCAGCCTTCTCCAAGAAACGCAGAACCCCTGGAAGGCAGGGACAGAGCTGGAGCTGGGTGACCCCAGAGCCGAGGACAGGGTCCAGCACAACATTGTGCGTTCGGTAAGCGCTAAGGGATGGAGGAATGGTTTAACGTGGATAAAACAATCCCACTTTAGGCAGAACCTAAGGCTGCAGCTACATTGTCCCTGGAAATTCCTAAGAGGTTGGTGAGGCTGACATGTCCCATTCTGACCCCGCTTCCTTCTGGACCTGTCCCTCCGGCTGTGCACATGAAAGGGCCTCCCAGGGGCTCCTCCATGGGACCTGGGGCTCTGAGGTCCCCCGGCCCGTTTCAGGCTGCTCCTTGGGCAAGTAACCTCTCAGTGCCTCCGTCTTCTCCTGTGTGGCAAGAGCACAACAGGTCCCTCCTCAGCAGGTCATTCTAGGGATTAAATGAGTCAACACAAAAGAATAGCCCTTAGCAAGGAGCAAAGGGTGATTTCAGTCAGTTTAGTTGTTATTAGGACTCATTTTTACTTTAAATAACAACAGATTTGCTGACCAAATTCAGGCAGATACCCTTTTGCGACCCCACCCAAATCTGAGAGCATTTTCATTTGACTAGAAGTTTCTTGAAATCACAAAAACTTTGAGACGCAATCGGAGGACTGCCTGCTGGAGGTGGGTCAGATCAGGGAACCCCCAGAAGGCCCTCCACAAGGCTGCTCCTCCAAGTGTAGTCAGTAGATCAGCACGAGCTACACATCCGAGCTGGTGATCGCTGCAGAGTCTCAGCCTTCCTCCACGTCTGAATCTGCATTTTTCAGACTCCCCCAGGAGAGGCACCGGCGGTGGAGATGAGCTCCCATCAGTCCTGCATCTGGGCAACGCAGCGTCTCTCTGACCTTTCCTTACAATTTGCTTTAAAAGTAAAGTGTTTAAGCACATAGGCGAGCCAGACCACAAAACTCTGAGTTGGCAAGAGAGAAACCTCCTTTCTAGGGACAGCTGGCTCTCTACATGTTTCAACAAACTGGCATTATCCAAGAGCTCTAATGGTCTGAAGTCAGGCTTAAAACTCAGTAAAAATAAACTTTCCAGGAAATTTCTGGCACACACACTCTTCAAGCCCATCATTTCAGGAATGTTATCCAAGCAGTGGCCTCCTTTCCCACTTCTCACTCCATTTCCCAGTTTAGGACAGTTCTCCTTCTGGCCTTGACTTGACAAACTACACATACACACATGGGAGAGAACAGGGACGCTGCATGTAGTAAGTGCTTTAAGGAAGTCCTCGGGAAAGTCCGTGATCTCACTTTGGCACACTTCGTGTTCTCCTCCGTAATGCAATTTCTATTTTAAAAGAATGTCTTAAATCTGAGGGGCATCTGCTCTTGGTCACTGGGGTTCAGAGAGTCATACTTGCAAATAGGAAGAACCCACACATCCGCCTTCCTGTGGTCACAACTCCCTTATACCCCAAGTCAGCCTAGCACTCAAGTCTTCCTTGAGGACCCAAACTCCAATCAGCCACATCCTTTGGACTCACTCACAAACATTCATATTCATGAATGGATGGACTGCTGTGTGGCACCCATTCCAGGGAGTATGATGAGGGGTAAGTCCTTCACCAAAAGAAACTCAAGGCTCCGAAGGAAGAGGTGTAGATGGAACGTATCAGTCAAGGTCTGCCCTACTTACCTATTGCCATGTAATGATTCATTCTGATCCTAGCAGCTTAAAAAAGCAATGATTTCAGTATGTTTCATAGGATCTGTGGGACATCTCCGGGTCCAGTCTCTCTCATACGGGCAGTCAGCCAGGGGGTGCGGAAGCAGCAGGGGCTGGCCAACAATCTCTCTCAGGGCTTCCCCAAGTCTTCTTTCCGTGGGAGCCAACTTGGGCTTCCTCATAGCATGGCAGCCTCAGGACAACTATTTACATGACAGCCCAGGGCTCCAAAGGTGAGCGCCCCAAGAGGCTCAATTAGAAGCTGTATGATCTTTTAGGACTCATTGAGAAGTCACAGTGTCACTTCCTCTCAAGGGAGAATGGTCAGAGTCACATTGTAAAAAGAGCACATGGGATGGGAGATGTTGTTAACCATCTCTGGAAAACATGATCTGCAACAGGGTTCCAGCAGATGCTTAACAAAGGCACTACTTAGTTGCAAAGACATAAGCAAGGTATAAGGAAATAAGAGCTAAGTGAGGTATCCTGCAGGACTGGTAACAGAGAAACTGTCATGCCCCCATTTGGCAGGAGCAGGAAGAGGGAGACGTTCCAGGAACTCAGAGAGAAGGGCTCTCTGGAGAAGATAGGGGCCCTGACCTCACTCGTCCCTCCCTCCAGTCTCCTTCCTGGGCTCCCCATTGGCCAAACCCAATAGGAAGCCCACACTGACCACACTGGAGAAGAGCGGAGAGTGCGTCTCCAAAAGCAAACAGAAGATGCCCAGTGGTAATAAATATCTGCAATACAAGAAAGATTATCATCTGGTGCCAACAGAGAAGTATGTAACAGCAGGACATGTTGGCAAGAGGGAAGTTCTAAGCCACTGCTATGTAATGTCACAGAAATACAGACATGACGTAGGGGGAAAGTTCACATTCCCAGCAGTCCTCTTGTTGTCTGGAGTCCCATGCTTTCTCTTAGGGTTTAAGGGAGTCTGGAATGTTGGAAAGGTTGTTGTCCCCATAGGTAAACCAGATAGAACACACAAAGTCTCTGGGCACTAGTAGGAGTGTTTCTTGATGGGTGGTCCATGGTGGTGGTCCAACAGGAAGGATAGATGATGTGGTTCCTCAATACCAACAATATGACGGTGGGACGGAGGCCTGAGGGGTTGGAGACTGGGGGGTTTGTGGCATGGTGTGGCCCCCAGAGCAGGGTTCCCATGACCCTTGAATGAGTCCTCTTCTCTGTGAGTGGTCCTTCCAGGCATGGTTCTCATACTGAACACCATTATCCTCTCTCCCTCATCATGTTCTCCATCACGCTCCCCTCTCCCCACCATCCAAAGACTCTTCATCTCACCTGGGGGTAAGGGAATCTGGTTTTCCATCTAGTCTTCCAAATTGGTTCTTTATCCAACAAAAGACAAACTCAAAAGTCTAGTTTCTTGCAGCTCCACATTCTCACCTTCTGAAACTCAAAAGCCAAGATCTACATTCTGCTTATGCACCCCATTCTTAAAGCACACATTTAGGGGGCTGGGGAGGGTTGCAAGGTATGTGGCAGTGGTGGGTGGAGGGGTATCATAGAACAAAGGAATGATCACAGTTCAAACTAAGAGGTATAAGAACCCCAAATACTACGGCGGGGGGGCGGGGAGAAGGCGGTGGCCAGGAAATACTTCATTTGATTCTTTGAAGAATGCGTAAGATTTCAACAGAAAGAGCTGGAAGAAGCACTCCAAGCAGACAGAAGAGAAGGATTGTGAGAAATAAAGCACATTCCAGAAGGGACAGTTTAGTTTATAAGGAGTCTAAGGGTGTTTGCATGTATTGGAAATGATTCTAGAACAGCAGGGTGAGGCCTGGGCATGAAAGACCTTGAGAGAAACCTTTTGTGTTGCATTTATAAAGCCCCGGAAGGGTGTGCACATTGGTAGGGTAACCGCGTCTGAGCCGAGCTTTCCGAAGATTAGCACAGTGACCGCGCACAGGAGGCAGAAACTGTGATTCGGGTATTAGACTCCATGTAGGTGTGAATTCATCTGAGCCTCACGCCGGGCTCTGTCATCATCTGGCTTGCAAGTCCACGGGTTCAGCTGTGGTTTCTCCCCCATTCCAGACCTGCCTTTCAACTCCCTGGAGTACGTGCCCACCCCCATCTCAGCACTCCTTAGCCCAGCGCACTGAAAGCAAAACTGTCATTCCCTCTTCTCCACTGCCCCACATCTGTGGCTCCCCTCAGCGCACCCTCCCTCCCACCATCCTCCCCTAGAGGCTGAAGGGCCCAGGTCAGAAATCTCATTTTCCTCAACCTCCCCACCTCCCCCGCTTCCTTTCCCCCCACCGCCTTCCCCCAGCTTCCATTCTTTGCTCACCATAGGCAGATCCTTCCAAACCTCCCTTTCTTTCTTTTCCCACTGCCTCCATCTCCTTTTTATCCTTCTTGTGTCTGTCAAGGTCACATCTGGCACCTCTGCCTCTGAGGATGGGCCTCCCTGCTTCGGAACTCAGTGTCACAATGCCCGTCCTGCACAGGTCAGCCACTCTCTCCTCTAAACACTGAATCTGATCCTGGTATTTTCCCTTTAAAGACTTCCTCTGACCATCCCACAGCCTATAGGACCAGGAAAAAATTCTTTTATTTAGCACTTAAAACCTTCAGAAGCTGACCCGGGTTACCCTTCCAGCTTAGCTCCTGTCCCCGCAAATATGCAGGAGGTAAGGTCTTGGCTCTCTACATTGGGCTGACTGCACTACCCTTCCCGGAAGCAGCCAAGTGATGGGACTATGCCTCAGCTGTTTGGATTGGGGAGGAAGAGAGGAAAAGCCTCTGGGCGCAGGGAAATCCCTGATGTGTGTGGGGGGGAGGGGGAATGAGACTCAGTAATATCTGTCCCCCAGTCAAATCAGGAGGCCTATGATGCCCAAGATATGTTTGCATTGTCTTATGTTTAAAGACTGGGAAAGAGAGGCGCCTGGGTAGCTCAGTCGGTTGAGCATCTGCCTTCGGCTCAGGTCATGATCTTGGGGTCCTGGGATTGAGTGCAAAGTCTGGCTCCTTGCTTAGAGGGGACTCTGTTTCCCCCTCTCCTCTGCCCCTTCCTGTGCTTGCACCTGTCCCCCTACTCCTGCTCTCTCTCCCTCTCAAATAAATAAATACAATCATTAAAAAAAAATAAAGGCTAGAAAAGAAACAACAGATCTGGATAAGATCTTATTCTCTGCCTCCCCCCCCCCAAGCTCTCAGGTGGGTGTGTCTACAGGTTCCCCTCAGGAGACCAGGTAGAAGATGGGAGTTTCTTCTTGCAAGACTCAAAGCTGCAGGGAGAGCGTGGGAGGGCAGGTGAACCTTAATAAGCACACACTCTTATGAGGAAGAAAGAGAAGAAGGAATTCAGGGCCAATAGAATTGGTGATTCATAACTAATCAAATTGTTTTTTCTTCTCTCTCTGGCTCTATTACACAAACATAGACAATCTTAGTGAAACAAGTTTTGGCTAACTATACAGTGTACTGTTACCAACACTAGAGTCAGGAGACCTGGCTCTCAGTCTCAACTGTGTTTCTAACTAGCCTGCTGATCTTGGGGAGTCCTGGCCCTTCTCTGAGTCTCAACTTTGCTATTTATATAACCAAAGAATTGAACTCATTTACACAAGTCCATACATACTCAATTCCATATTTCTTCAACTTTAGGCCAATAAAATATTTCCCCTCGATTTACCCCTGAATTTTACTTTTTAAAAAAATTACTTCAGTCTTCCTCTTTATTTTTTCTTCTCATTCTATCTGCTCAGCCAAGCAAGGCGTAACCCTTGTCCAGCCGTTTTCCAGATTCTTGACTTGTGTTTATAGAGCACGTTCTGCCCACTAACTCTGTTCGGGAGTGGAACCTCTTTGGCTGGGACTCCAGCAGCCAAGAGACCTTGGAACCTGGCTATCCAGGACCCTTTCCAGGTCTGAAGGAGATGAGACCCAGGTACTCTGAGGCAAGAGATGCCATGCTGGTTGTCACCAAAATGGTAGCCCCTTCTAACAACCCTTCCCACTTGAATGATCTTGTTTATGAAATGAATGTTTCCCAAAAGGAAGTAAATTGAACAGTTATGTAAACTTCCCTAAACAAAAACAAAAATGAAAACAAAAAAAGGTGACCAAAATAAGGCCATGGCAGTCATTCTAATGAGAAGGAGATCATTCTGGCAGCACCCCAGCTCAGTAGTCCTGGTGCAGTCTCAATATTTTTGCATCTAATTTAAAGATATTCTTGGACCCCTTCCAGGTAATGGATCCCATGATAAGGACCTTGATATTTATATGTTACCAAAGATCAGGATACTTATTCTTCAAAGGCAAACATCTAAATGAATGAGCAGATTTTCACTTAAGAAATGATGTCCTGGGTACCTGGGTGGCTCAGTGGGTTAAAGCCTCTGCCTTTGGCTCAGGTCATGATCTCAGGGTCCTGGGATCAAATCCCACAGAGGGCTCTCTGCTCGGCAGGGAGCCTGCTTCCTCCTCCCTCTCTGCCTGCCTCTCTGCCTACTTGTGATCTCTCTCTGTCAAATAAATAAATAAAATCTTAAAAACAAAAACAAAAACATAAAGATGGGGTCAAGAGGTTAATTTTTTCTCTTTTCCTGGTTAATGATTTATTGAATGTTTCTCAAATAGTTTTTGGATGTAGCTAGAATGAAATCATAAATATCCCGTGGAAAGAAATCCATTGTGTTTTCCGACCAAAAATATACAAGGTAGATCTCATCAATATTTGTTAAGCAAGAAGATGATTATTCTCCTGAGATTGCTGTACTCTGTTCCCTGGCATTTGTTTTGTCTGTGTACTTTAAAGTTGTCCCTTATCCCACCTTCCTACCACTGCTCTTAACTACTGGGGTCCTTCATAGAAAACCCATCATTATACTTATTGTATTCCCTACATTTGCACAACTCTTTGGAGTTTAAAAAGTACTTAAAAGTCATCATCTCCAATTTGAAAGTTAAGTTATAGGCTTCATCGCTTTAGAGGGAGGTGATAAGTATGAAGGGGTTCAGAATGAAGCTAAGCACATGATCCCAGGGTCAAGGAACAAGACCTACAAAGCCAGGTGCTGGGTGCCGGGATGCCTGGGACTGCTCTCATGAGCGAGGCAACCAGAGGAAGTGCTGTGGAAGGGATTTCAAGTCCGCAAAGCCCAGTGAACTGGAAAGAAGCAAGTCAATAAACAGTGAGTAACTCCTCTGTGCAGGGCACCAGGCTTAGTGGTTCCAAACATGAATAAATAAGGCCCCTCCTTCACAGAATGTTTCGGATCATGGTACGACCTCCTTCAGCCACCCCGAGTAGAAGGCATGAGTGAGCAGAAGCCCTAGGGTGGAGAGGAGAAGTAGGTGCACTGAATTCCTGAGGTGGGACCAGAGCTTCTCCAATGGGCTTGGAAGCACCCCAGCTAGTAACAGGGGCAGGAAAGAAGGCACCCAGTCTCCTCGCTGGACGGCAAACATAGCCACTGGATGCAGGTGGACGATAGCCTGTCACAGAATGGTAGACTTGACCCCTCCCATGAACACCTTGTAGGTTGAACCCTTGGGCTGTGCCTCATTTCAAAGCCATTAAGTAGATGCTCATGAGTGAGTTTCTACCCACTTTATAGACAATGGGATTTTAATGCCCTTTAGGTAAGCTGAGAGAGGCCAGAAGGACCGTTTGTGTGATAAAGTTTGATGCTCCATGGCTGGGTGCTGTGGGGGAAACCGAGGCACAGGTAAAGGATGCTGAGCGGATGACTGCAGAGAGGGGCCAGGGAGGCTCCAGCGGACAAGACTGGCAAACAAGTGGCTAATCACCTTCAAGTACAGGAAGGGCAAGGAGAAATTTCCCCAGAATCTCTCAAATCAACATTAGAAGGGAATGGAGGGGGGTCGGGGTCGTGGGATTCTGATACAGAACTATCACAAGCCAACCGTGAAGGCAGAAACTTCAAAGGGAAGGGATAAGTTTGGAATTTGCTTAATACATTGACCTAGTGGTTAAAGCGCAGACCCACCAAGCCACGCCTCCTCCATCTGGACTGCAGGCTCTCCTTGCTCCTTTAAAAGAGCCTCCGGCTCTGCTTACCAGATTGGCAGCACCCTCGAGGCAGATTGGGGGGGCTCTGTGCACCCACCGCCAGACCTCACCCCCCAGCCTCCTTCCCCACTGCTCCCCTCTGGCTCCGCTGCTTCTCTCCTGCATAGCAGCTGTTGGCACCCCTCTCTGCAGACCTGCCGACATCCTCCCGTCCTGCAGACTCACCTCCCATGCCAGAAGCCCCTCCTGATCGAACCCCTAGAGGGTCTAGGCTCCCTCCCCATAGCCTGTGCTTCTTCGTGACACTTTGATTTCATCCTGTATTACAACAATCTGTGTGCTTGTCTGAGCCCCCCGCCCCCGCCCCCCCCTCCTTAGAGAACTCAAAGGGCAGTGAGCCTGTCTCCTTCATCTATGTATCTGAAGCCCCAGGACAGGAACTAGGGAGTCATAGATGCTCAGTTACTGCCAGTGTATACCTGGGACAAGTGAGTCTTCAGAGGTTGCGAGCTGGGCTCTGGAATCAGACAGCTCAGACCCTACCTAACACTTGCCTCCCTTACTACTGGGAGCCCTAGGGTGGCTTAAAGAGGTGACGATCCAGCTGGACCCTAACAGGTGGGAAAAAGTATTAAAAAAAAGACCAGTTAGAAGCTACTCCACATACAGAGGACAACTTTCTCAGAGGGACAGAGCCCTGACACTCCACGCTCAGAAAATGGTAAGGTCATTGAGGCCAAAGGGCCCTGAAAATCAATCCACATCATTCTAACGCTCATGTAGACTTGGCCTCAAATAGAAACATTTCTACTGAATTAGGCATGCATCTCAGACGAGAGCATCTTATTGCTAAAATACATATTCTTTATTTTTTTCCAAATGATTGGACAGTTACTTTTCTGAAGTACATTTTTTATTTCTGTTGGAAAACAAGCGGCTTCAGCAAGTCCTTTTGGGCCCAGGAGAGAAAACTAAGGCAGCCCAGGATCAGAAGAGTTTAGTTAGCTCTTGCTAAGAGCTACCCCTTCGTGTTCTCTAGGCTACTCCAACAGAGGGATTTGGTTTCTTCAAAGC
The DNA here is from genome assembly GCA_004023965.1 of Spilogale gracilis. NCBI lineage: Eukaryota > Metazoa > Chordata > Mammalia > Carnivora > Mephitidae > Spilogale > Spilogale gracilis. Next base: position 45,259 of record PITA01011523.1, on the reverse strand, counting down.
CAGCAAAGAGATAACCCAGGGCTTCCAAACTCATTGAGAACAGACACTTCCTGTTTCGTTTGTTCCTTCCATTATTCTCCAAGCAATGGAAGGAGAATACAGCCAGGGCCTCCTTCATAAGAATTAGAGGATGTGTGCCTGGGTGGCTCAGTGGGTTAAGCATCTGCCTTCAGCTCAGGTCATGATCTCAAGGTCCTGGGATCGAGGCCCACATCAGGCTCTCTGCTCAGCAGGGAGCCTGCTTCCTCCTCTCTCTCTGCCTGCCTCTGTCTACTTGTGATCTCTCTCTCTGTCAAATAAATAAAAATTTTCTTTTTTTTTTTTTTTTAAGATTTTATTTATTTGACAGAGAGAAACACAGCCAGAGAGGGAACACAAGCAGGGGGGTTGAGGGAGGG
>PITA01011523.1:22494-44761 GCA_004023965.1 Spilogale gracilis | reverse complement strand
GATGCGGGGCTCAATTCCGGGTCTCCGGGATCATGACCTGAGCCGAAGGCAGTCACTTAACCAACTGAGCCAACCAGGCGTCCCATCAAATAAATGAAATCTTAAAAAAAAAAAAAGAAGAAGAACACAAGAGGAAGAAGGAATTTTGTTCATAACTTTGCTGGGAGATTGGCCAAATGCAGAGGTCAGGAGACACTTCTTTCTAGTACAGAAAGGAGGTGAGACAAAGTCATGGCAGCCCCAGAAAAAAAAAGAAACAAACACACACTTTATGTCAAATTAGACTTAACTCCCATTTCTCAAGGCGGGATTGTAATCTTAGATATTACAGAGGCAAAGCTAAGGTCCCATGACATCGTGCAGTCTCTGTCCCAGACGTGCGGTCCCTACTGAAATAACTAATTAAGCAGCCTTTGTTTGTCCAGAATTTATGAGTAGCTCTTTCCCTCAATAAGCAGCATGGCCTGTTGGAATTAGAACTATTGCTTATTTGATTGTTTTCCTCTTGTCTCAGGGCCTGGGTGGGGCTGAGGGTCTTGAGCCGCATGTTGTCATGAAGAGCCAGCCCTTCCTATGGTTGGCTGCTCGAGCCAATACATTCCCTGTGATTGCATTAAACGTGTTCTAGAGAACCAAGCCTGTCAGTGCGAGCCTGAATAAGTCACTTCTCTCTCCTAGACCTCAGTTTTCCCGTCTGTTACAAGGAGTTATGGCAGGGTGGGGGTGAGGACTAAGATACCTTGAGATTCTTAAATTTTTCTCATTTAATTGATCTGAAAAGGGGATTCTTTCAGGGCACCTGGGTGGCTCAGTCATTAAGTGCCTGCGTTTGGCTCAGGTCGTGATCCTGGAGTCCCGGGATCGAGCCCCGCATCCAGCTGCCTGGTCGGTGGGAAGCCTCCTTCTCCCTCTCTCACTCCCCCTGCTTGCGTTCCCTCTCTAGTTGTGTTTCTGTCAAATAAATAAAATCTTTTTTTTTTAAAAAAAGGGGGGACTCTTTCTATCATTTTGGTTTAAGGATATTTTGTAGGGGACTGGGGAATTGTGGTCCCTTGAATTCCTTAGCGAGGGACCACAGTGTTAACGGGGCAGACAGGGTTAACCTGGCTGTAGACTTCTAGGCGGAGACCTTGACCTGCTTTCCAGGACTGGAAGTGTTGCAAATTTTAAACTTGTATTATGGAGGTATGCTGGTGGGGAGAAGGCGGGCAGGAATGCAGACAGAATATAGGTCTGAGATGAGAGTGTAACCACCAAACTAACTCACTGGGATTGGACCAGGGCACGTCCGTCTTCAGTCCTCAGGTTATTTGTGGTTGAAATGAACATGGAGGACAGAACCTATGAGGCCCGGATGGCCCAGGCCTACTGGTATCCCCTCCCATCAAGTGTGGGCAGGACCTGGGACTTATTTCTAACCAATAGAATCTGATGGAGATAATGGGATATCATTCCCATGATCATATTACATAAGGTGGTAACACTCACCTTACTAGCAGCTTCTTTACTGACTGCCTCCCTTGATGGCTTTGATACAATAAGCTGCCATATAGAGAGGTCCCTGGGGCAAGGAACTGAGGATGAGGGGCGACTGGGTGTCTCAGTCACGAAGCATCTGCTTTGGCTTGGGTCATTGTCCTGGGATCGAGCCCCACATCGGGCTCCCTGCTCAGCAGGAAGCTTGCTTCTCCCTCTCCCACCCCCTCCCTGTTTGTGTTCCTTCTCTTGCTCTCTCTCTCTGTCAAATAAATGAATGAATCATCTTACAAAAAAAAAAAGTTGGTGGACCGGAACTGAGGATGACTTCTGCCTGGTAACCAGCAAGGAGCCCTCAAAGCAAAAACCTTCAAGGAATTAAATCCTGTCAACACCCACATGAGCTTGGAAGTGGATCCTTCCCCATCAACCTTCAAATGAACCCCCAGCCCCAGCCAATACCCAGATTAGAGCCTTGTAAGAGACTGGCTCTGGACCCCAGACCCACAGAAACCATGAGGTAATAAGTATGTGTTGTTCAAAGCCGCTATGTTTGTGGTCATTTCTTACATGGAAATAGATCGCTAATACAACAAGGCGGCTGGACCCTGACATCCTGTGAGTGGGATAATTACATGCTTATGTTATCAGCATTAGATGCATAAATAAAACTACTCCATATGACATAGACAAACGCATTGTAAGTGGCTGTCACTGTGCAGGCTGGAGGAGAATGTATCTTTGTAGAACTCCTAGGGTACCTGTACTATATTTAGATTCTCCTTTAATCCGGCTTCATTTCCAGGCTTCTTCCTACTGATTGCAAATACCATACACACGGCCATGTTCGCACACAGGTCCTGCATTACGCTGAATTTAATTAGGCATCAACCTGAAATAAAATGACTCCTGCAGAAAAGAGGACTCCTCTGAGGCAGATTCTAAGGACATGAAGGGAGAGGCTTTGGTGTCATTATCTGGTACTGTTGGTTCTGAGAGAGAGAGAGGGGGTCAAGTAGAAAAATCTGCCAAGGAGAATAAAGCCTGAAAGAATCAGTCTAGCAGGAGAGCCCCAATTTGCAATAAAAAATAGGGCCACTTGTATTTTAATAGCAGCTAAAGATATTGGGCTTCATCTTATGTACAGATTCGCTCAGAACGTGAAAGGGCAGTAGTGAGCTGTATGTTATCTGCCCCATTTTGTTCCTTTCCAAGCCTGCTTTTCTGGAATCCTGATATCGTCTATAAATAAAATCAGCACTGCGAACTGCCTCATTCTGGACAGGACAGGGACAGCAGCAAAGTTTGGCCAGTGCCTGAGGTGGCTGGTGGCTGTTTGGAATGTTCTGGGGCAGTAATGAGGAAGCAGGGCCCACACACGTCCAGTATGAGGAGGGGCAAGTCTGTACTTGGACTGCAAGGGCCTTCGGTGCTGGTAAGGAGCCTGATGCTTTGTGTTCCCGTGGAGTGTGACAGGTGCTGCCCTGCTGGGACCGGGAGCAAGTTCGGACAGGAACCTGGGGAGGGACAGACATTTTGAGACCAGCACAGGGCTTGAGGGTACTCAGGAAATGTTTCTGAATGAATGAATGAATGAATGAAGCAAGCATTAATTCCTGCCCTTAGAGGCCCTGCAGCTTCACTTCCCCCTGGGGTCGCCCCTAGCTCCCTGCTGTGTCTTCAAAGGAAGAGTGAGACCCACCACTTTCCCCTTGTGGAAACGCCAGGCAGGACAGGCAGACAAGACTCATGAAATGTCCAAATACAATCTCATAAAGAAGGGGAATGGGGGGGCAGTTCATGGACCCTGGGGGAATTTCTGGTGATGCCTTCAAAACCCTAGCCAAAGGCTGACTTAGACAAGGGAGTTGTGGACCGTTCTTGATTAGCTGACTTAAGCTCTAAAAATCCCCCGCTGCTTGTGACCCCGGCAGAGGCCCTTGGAGTTCCAAGGCTAGGATAGCAGGAAGAGCCCCTTCTCCTTCAGGAGGCGTGCTCTGCACACAGGCCCTGCACCCCACGCTCTAGAGCCTCTGGCAGAGCCTGGAGGCTGTTGGGCAAGTAGCCACAGCCCAGGGGCTGGGGTGGGAGCCCTCCTCCCTCCGCGGAGGCTTAGCCTTGGCTCAGCGGATTGCCCCCCCCCCACTAAGGCCCCAAGGGGCTGCGCGGGTCCCCACCGATCTTTGTGGGGCCACTGGCCGCTTCCTGGCCCTTTGTCACCAGCTGCCAAAGAATTCAAAAAACCAAATTTATCTCCTGGCTGCAGCCAGGGCGCCCCTCTATGCAGCCAGGTTGTTCAACCTGGGGCATCCCGGCTGGCTCCGCAGGCGCCCTGCTTCTCTCAACAACTGTCACCAGTGAGCCCCAGGAATTTGGCTTCCCAAGCATCGGGCCTGTTAAAGGGGATAAATCAATAGGCATCTTGAGTTCCGAGGACGTGTTCCCTTCTCCCCCGCCCCAGGCAATGAACGGATGAATGATAAGTCCATTGCCTACCAGCCCAGCGCTGTCCTCGCGCTCGCCCCGACAAGTCCAACTTCATCCTGAGTTCTCAGAACCACCACCTCCTCTCGAGGGACAGTCTTCCCGAAGCTGCAGGCTGATCTGAAAATGCCCCTCTTCGGCGGGATACTCAAGGTTCTGGGGCACCTGAAGCTGAAAAGACATTACCATTATTCTCCTTGATTAGGTCAATATTCCCCAAAATGAATCTGAAATATGATCTTGCAAAATTTTTTGGTTTTTTTTTTGTTCTTTGGTGACTGAGTGGGAAAATAAATGTCCTTTTTAAAAAAAAAAAGAAAGAAAAAAGGCAATCTAGAGTAGGCACATGCTTACAACACATATACCCTACATTCTTTTTCTCTGTACCTAAAGTAACATTTAGGAGAGAAGCATAGGTGCAAACCAACCAACACATGTTGAAAGCCCAGTAATACCTTCGCATGAAAATGGTCACAAGGAGGGGCCCCTGGGTGGCTCAGTCGGTTAAGGGGCTGGCTTCAGCTCAGGTCATGATGGGGATCCAGTAGTGGGGCTCCCCTCTCAGCGGGGAGTCTGCCTCTCCCTCTCCTTCTGTCCCTCCCCCTGCTCTCTCTCTCTCTCAAATAAATAAATAAAATCTTTAAAAAAACAACAACAACAGTTACAAAGAGCATCATCATTCGTACCCTCATTATAAAATACTGTACAGTACAATGACTTGAATTATACAAATTATATATAATTTGAATTATACAATTTGGTCCATTGCTTGCAAATTACACGTCATAAAGCTTTTGCAAACACTAACAAATAATAATGATCTATAGGGCTTAAGCAGAAGCCTTTTTATCTCTACCTCTCTTTTTTTATCGTGAGAACTTAGAGATGCCACTCCGTTGTTCTGTGACTAAAGAAAGCAAATATAAATCAATGCCACATTTGCTAAGAGACAGCATTCCTCTCTTTACACACATCTGTCTCCTTGTACGCATGCATACGCATACGCACATGCACACCCTACATGAGCGCTTGGCCCACTGAGCTTCCCTATAATTTCACGAAAGAGTAACTCTAATGTCTTCTGCTCCGTAAGGAGCCGGTGAGCACGGGTGGTGGACGGGACACCTACACCAGAAAGGCCCGAGAGGCTTAATCAAATAAGGGAACCTCTTGAACTGAGCTCCCAGCAGGAGCCGGAGGGAGGCCAGGAGAGGTTATAGGTACTTTTTATCTGACCTTGCTGGACAGCACCAACTTCCTGCTGCTAGAAATTTGTCTGCAAATTTTTTCCTCATTCAGACGGGGAGCTGGGGTCCAGGAGACACCGGGTTGATATGATGACTTGATTAAGGCTGGGACAGATGACAGAGAGCACCAAGTTGCCTCAGAGGAATCTGTGCTCTCCTCTTTAACCTCTCCTTGGGAGCCTACAGATTGTAGCTCTTAATGGATCAGCCCCCAGCGTCGCACAAATACGGCATCTGCTTAAATGTGGGTCAGGCATTCGCAGGGGCCTTTGCGGGATTCCCACCACATTTTCATTTCTCTTCCCCCTTTAAAAAATGTCTAACCTGTTGGCTCGTTCTGACAATGGCTCACAGCCTGCTTCCCCCTGCTGAAATTACTTTGGAGGGAGAAGTCGAGCCTGTCTGCCAAAGTGTTCAGAGAATCTTTGCAATGGGCCTGGGGCGGCTGGAACGCGTCCAGGGGAGGGACCGACAAGGAGGAAGGGTTTGGAAACCATGTTCAATGAAGCATGGATGGAAAAACTGGGGATTAGCCTAGAGAAGAGAAAACACAGAGAGAACTGGAGATCTGAAGAAGTGCTTAGGGGAAGAAGGATGGGAGTTTTCCGTGGGCCCCGGAGAGAGCCCAGGGAGAGACAGGCATTCACAAAGTGCCAACAAAGTGCCTGGATGAGAAATGGGCCACGTGCTGGGGCCGCCCCAGGCGGATGTGAGGAGATCTGCAGAATGGCCACAGCTGAGGCCTCACCGCTCTCTGGGTCTGCGCCGGGAGTTGGCCAGCCAGCCGCGGAAAGGCCGGGAAACTTCAACTCCAAATACTGCCGGGAGGCGGGGGGTTAATTGTAGGTTCATTGAACAAACAACGCAATGTAGAGATTTCTAAGTGTATAGTTCAATATGTCTGGACAAGTGCAACCTCTATAAACCACCACCTCTGCAGTCAAGATACAGAAACTTTCCATCAACCCAGAAGCTTCCCTTGTGCGCTCTTTCCAGGCAAAACACCCCCCACCCCCCCTACACACACACACACACCACACCACTAGGCAAGCACTCTTCCTATTTCTATCACTCTCCATGAATTGGGTCTGTTCTAGAACCACATTTAAATATGGGCATTCGGTATGCACTCATTTGCACCCGGCTTCCTTCAGTTAGCATGCTTCCAAGATTCATCCGTGTAGTTTGCTCCTCCTTATTGCTGAGTAGTGTTTTTCTAGTAAGGATATAATGAATTTTGTTTGCCCATTCTCTTGCCAGTGGACATTTGGCTTATTTCTGGTTTGAGGCTATTATGAACACAGCCACTGTGAATGGCCTTGCACAATTTTTCATTGCTGGGCAGCATATATTCCAAATGCCATTTCGAACAAGACTGCAAAGCAAGGGAAGCTGGAGGTCATGAGAAGTGTCGTCTTTAGTCAAGATAAGCAAGAATTTTGGGATTTAGTTTCTGGCTTTTTGTGTCCTCCCAGAAAAGCACAAGTTGTGTCCCCATCCCTCCCACTGGTCAGCAAGAAGCAGACCCCAGGACCAATCCAGGGCAGCCTGGGGCCCTTCATGAGCAAGAATATCTGTTTCAGCAAAACGGGTAGTGGCCATCATTCACGTTTACTCAAAACGTTAAAATTCACATCTACAGAGAGAATTCTCACTATATGCTAGGTCCCATGCGTGCACAAGCTGCTATGGGGAAGAGAGAGGATAAATTTGAATTTGATGAGCCTCTGACTTTGAAGTGCTTGCAAATGAGTGATAAATTGTGAGACCGTAACTCAGTGTTCAACAAGCTCTTACGGGTCAGCTGCTGTGTGGGTGTGCTGGGGCCGCGGTCAGATAGCCTTAGGAGAGAAAGCTGAATGCACTCCTCTGGGGGCTGGGAAAGGAGCCCCCCACTCTGAGAGGATGGGTCCCGTCCAGAGAAGAGTATGTCAGGCCAAGGGACAGACTGCATCTGGACTTGGAACTGTTACTTGGGAGCCCAGAACCGCCCTGTCACCTTGGGCCACAGAACCTGTCTGCGCCTGCTGTCGCATGTGTACTCAGGGTGCTCCTGAGAATGACCTTGGCACTAAGGCTTTGAAGGTCACATCAAGACCCTCAAAACACAGAAAACTGATGCCGGATGTCCTTTTAGAGTTCATTATCCACTCTATCCCCAGGACAGGTGGGGAAACTGAGGCCCATGCTAAGAGAAGTCATTTTCCCAATGTCCCAGGGCAAAAATGGTTTCCTTCCACTACGTTCATTCTTCTGCTGTATCAGTCTGCCATTTATTCTAAAAGTCTTACTATATGACAGAAAACTATTTATAATGCTGTTATTGGAGGGATAAGATTAGCACATTTCTATGGTCTCAGCAGGTTAATCTATCAGACTTTGCCTGTGAACAGCTGTTACATTTGGAGAAACATATTTTAATCCAGAAATTATCTAAACTGTGTGATAAAAACAGTAGACCACACTATGATAGGGCCCCATGTGATTTGGGCTCATTTATCTTCTGTGCGAGGTTGTTTATTTTTTTAGTTGTTTGGCTTTTGGTTTATTTCCATCCATTTTTCTATGCACAGATTTGACAACTGTGTAATTATAGAATACCGTATGCACTACTTTATATTTTGCTTTTTTTTTTTTTGCTGAGAATAAATCTTCCTTACTTTGACCAAACCACTGTGGCCTTTAAAGACATTGTGTATATTTCATTACTACAAGAAGGAAGAAAAGTTGTGGATATATTAAAGTTCCATGCTGTCTTCCAAACACTTTTTAACAGATTTCTTTAAAAGAAAAAAAGACACAAATTTGGATTTATGCAAATTTGGTGGAACTTCATTAAAATTAATTTGCAAATCAGAGGGAACAAAGAGCAATGTTCATGATTCTTGCTTTGCGATTTTTAGTACTACTCAAAGTTATAAAGTCCTTTGTATATGCACAACACTTTACAATTTTCAAAATATCTTTATATCCTTTTTTTTTTTTTTTGCCTGGGACTTCAGACAACATGGGCAAGGCATATGCTATCTCCATTTTGCAGATCAAGAAAAGAGAGGCCTGGAGATAAGCGACTCATCCGTGTTTACTTAGGTAATAGGTCCACGTGGATTCCAGCATGCCCCCTTTGTCCACAGAGCTATGCAGTGTCGTGCACCAGGCCCTCCAGCACGCCAGCGAGGCCCAAAGGACAGTACCGTTCACAGATCAGTTCCTTTGGGAGTTAATCATGAACTCTGTGATCACAGAAAACTGTTTTTAAACACATAATATATACTTCTGCGTGTCTTCTGCCGGAAGGAGGCCAACTACATAATACAGGACCAAGGCCAGGTGAAAGCATTGGGCTTCCTGTCCAAATCCAAAAAGCAGGAAAGAAAGTGTCATTGAATGTGCCAAAATATAAAGTCTTCCCTTCCTCCCGTGGTCTCTCTCTCTCTCGACTTCTTGTGGAGACTTTTATTGGATATTTAATGTCATTTTAAATAAAGAGAGATCAGACTTTTACATCATTTGCCTGAGTTTTACCATGTATCTACAGATTGCACAATGCTGGTCCTCAGTACAAATAGAAGAGCATCTAACTCCTACACTGACTCACACGTAGCCATACACTCGTACGTGTGCTGTTCTTTCCAGAACCGTGGAAGTGCAACCCAACACTAACTCAACTGTTGTTATGCCATTTCGCAGTGCACACATATTCTCCCAACCCTCTCTGCCTTTGGTTCCCCGCAGAGGCCGCCCGGAAGGCAGACATCATCCTCTCTCCCCTTTTTGTTCCCTCATGGCTGGCAGAGTGAATGACTGGCTCACAGCAGGCAGTCATATGAGCAGGAAGGATATGACTCCCCCGTCAGCTGTGTTTCTTAGAAGCCATTGCCTTCTTTTGCCGGGAAGTGCAGCCTCTCAGGGCCACCGGTGCCCCACTCAGCGGCGACATGGACACTTAGCTTGCTGTGACTTTTGCTGAATTCTCGCCGGGAGTACATGGAGGATGCTCTGTGCGATGGGGCAGCAAGGAACCGCGTGGACAGGCAGAGTGCACTTGCTACCCTTGCTGTCTCATTTTATTGGACTTCACTTATGAAACAAGTTCAAAGATGAAAGTATGAAGAACGTCAAGATAGTGACAGAAGAGCATTAAACCTCATGCCCTTTGGAGCCCAGGGTCTGCTACAACTGTGCAGATGACGTGCCCAAGACACCAGCCCCGGTCAGAAATCAAAGTCAACTTTGATTCTTACCAGTCTAGAGCCTCTGAGGATACACACATGTCTCTCGGGACTGAACCACAGCCAAATTTGTAGATGAGTGCCAGGGTAGACTCCCATTCCTCATAACACCCCTGGAACTGATAAGGCTCAGGGAGGCACCCTCCAATCCCTGCTGCCACCGTGCAACAGCCATGTGCCTATTGCTGGGTTACTTGGGGTCGAGGAAAGAAGGAGTGCCTATGAATCAACTGGATATAATCAGAGTCCAGTGAAAGGAGATGTTTTGTCCGTGAAATGCTATCATGACCAAAAATTAAGGAGGAAATCCAAAACGTCACCATAATGGAGCAGCGCCCTTCTAACATCTTCAACAAACTCCTCTGTGAAGATGTCTCTCTGGCACACACACATGCATGACATACCGTCCCGGAACAATGCTCATAGAGCGGGAAAAGTCAAGAGGATCTCAGTCCTGGCCACAGCTCTTTTCTGTTCTTGATGTATGACTCTGGTCAGGTCACCCAACTTCCCTGAAGCTCAGCCGTCTTAGCTGTGTCATGCAAACAGTGACTCCTAACTCGGAGGTAGGCTGTGTGGGAGAAGTGAACTCAAGAATGTCCACAAAGCACGTCGTGAGCCCCAGAGTGCGCGTGCGTTGCACGGGCATTTTGGTATCCTGTGTACAACTGGTGTGTATCACATACAGACCCCATCAGGAAATTTCACTCTGGGGCAGAGTGATTTACAAAGCCTGCTCAGAAGTGGAGTCAATTAAGGTCAGCTTTCTATGTTGCTAAACAACAGGGGATTCTGGGTTCAGTAACGTTGAAAGGCAGGCCCAACACACCCCTTGAAACCGGGCTTTTGAGAGGGTTCAAAGGAAGGGGAGACAAAAGCCTCTCTTTGTGATGTTTTCACTCTTCCTTCATTGTCCTCTTTCACCCTCCAAGGGCCTTCATGTAAAGAAAGGGGCTGCTAATGTGGCGAGTGGGAGTTTAAAATTGTCCCGGGCCAACAATGTTGGCACATTCTGCTGGGCCTCATTACAGAATCATCTGAAATGCTTGAGAAGTGTTTCCCACTCATTAGCATAAATAGCAGAAAAACTCTTTCACAAACAAAGCAGGTTCCATCTGCCCCCAGTATGTCCTCACCTTGACTTCAAATGGCCAGTCCCTCCCCCAGCACAATACTGGGGGCGCTGGCCTCCGAGGCCCCAAGCACCCCACTTCAGAATGGCATTCAGGGAAATACCAACATGAGAACCTGCATGTTTATTCATTGGCCAGGCCTCTGCTTTTAATGGAGTCCCTTCTCCATTGTGGACACTTGATTCTTTCACAGACCGAATGGGAGAGGCAGGGAGAGGCTCCATTTCCGAGCTGTTGGGGTCCTTAGCAACCCACACCTTGTGAGTGGGCTGACCAGGCTCTAATTAGGTTTGTTCTGCCTTTTTGGCCCAAGCGTATTTTGTCAGGTATTCTGCTCTGGGATTAAAGAGTCATTTATCACCCCGGGCTGACGCTGACAAGGTGGTGTGTACAATGAAGTCCACTTCCCTGGTGCTGGCGGGAGCCAAAGCCAGATCTGTTTTGCATTACATCACAGAAGAACGTAACGGCTTCTTCTCCCCAGTCAACCTCTGAGGACATCTATCATGGGTGCTGGTCCTGTAGGAGGCCGGTGACGGGCAGAGATAGCCTCTGTCTCCAAGTCAAATAGTGCAAACAGCAGCCGGCTGGAGTGGGTTCTGGGAAGGGCATTTCATAGACCAAGATTAGAGCAGGGCAGAGTTGGGCTGGGGCGGGGGACCTTCATCACCATCTACACTGCCCTACATTTTGCTGAAGGAAACACCAAGGCTCAGGAAGGGAGAGAGACTTGCCTAAGGGGGCACAGCAAGTCTCTGTGAGTGCCAACATTAGAATGGAATCTCACTGCTATCACCCTTGTCACTTCTGATCCCAGTTCTAAGCTCTTTTTTTTTTTTTAAGATTTTATTTATTTGACAAAGAGAGACACCGCAAGAGAGAGACCACAAGCAGGGGGAGTGAGAGAGAGAGAAGCAGGCTTCCGGCTGAGCAGGGAGCCCGATGTGGGACTCCATCCCAGGATTCTGGGATCATGACCTGAGCCAAAGGCAGACGCTTACTGACTGAGCCACCCAGGTGTTCTAAGCTTTTATAACCATGTGCAACATCATCAATACTATTGTACTTGTCAAGTCAGAGTGCCCTGAGTTCTTAAAAGGTGAAAGGAAGGAAATAAAGGAAATCATTTTCATTTGCCAAGTATTAGTCATGGGTCTGAAGGTACACTTATACACAGATTTTTTTCAACAAATACAATACTGTAAATGTAGTTTCCTTACGATTTTCTTTTCTTTTTCTTCCCTCTACTTTTCTCTCTCTCTCTCTTTTTTAAGTAGGTCTGGTGTGGAGTCCAATGCAGGGCTTGAACTCACAACCCTGAGATCAGTACCTGAGCTGAGATCAAGAATCGGACACTTAACCAACTATACCACCCAGGCACCCCTTCCTTATGATTTTCTTCATAATGTTTTCTCTCTATTTTAACTTATTGTAGGAATATAGCATATAATATATATAAAATATGTATTAATCCATGTTTATGTCAAAGCTTCCAGTCAAAAGTAGGCTATTAGTAGTTGAATGTGGGAGGAGCCAAAAGTCACATGCAGATTTCTGATGGTCTGGGGAGTTGGTGACCCTGCCTCCCACATTGTTCCAGGGTCAACCGTCCTGCAAAAGCCTGGACGTGGAGGTAGGTATTTTGCATACAAATGATTTAATTTAAGTGTCATTTTAATGGGATGACATATGACAGCACTCAACAGCTATTAGTTTTCTCTCAAGACAGGACTCTTCCTCCCTGTTTTTTAGGGACAAAGAAATCAAGACACAGAAGGTTAAGTAACCCATTCACTGCCTACATCCTTTCCCTGTGCCAGATGGCCTTTTGAAAAGATGAGAAGAGTCCCCTAAATCCAGGAGTTTTTGCAAATTTTCATTATTACTTTTATAAATCATAAGTTAAAAATTAAGGTCAGTCATTCAAACATCAGATTGTCAGGATTCACTGTTTCTCTTTTATATCTTAGCTCTGTGATAACTTTTTCTCCACTGATGCTTTCTTGTCCTCCTTTCTTCCTTTATCCTTTCATTATTTAACCGACATTTATTGGGCACCCATGATGCTGGGTGTTGGAAATACTGAGGTTAAAAAGGTTGGGCTGCATGCTCTGTTTCTCCTGGGGTTCGCAGAAAATGAGCTTCTTGTGAGTAGAATAAATGGAGAATGTAGGAAACAAGAGATCAACCCTGGAAGGGTAGTGATGGAGGAAAGACAATGTTAGCATCCAAAGCCAACAGCCAAGAATTCTTGACACATCTTTGGTGCAAGAAGGTGATTTTATTAAAGCATGGGACAGGACCTGTGGGCAGAAAGAGCGGCACCAACGTCTTGAGGAGTGGCCCATTATATACTTTCAAGTTGGGAGAGGGTTAGGGATAGGATAAGTCTCTAAGGAATTTTGGAAGCAAGCTTTCCGGGACCTTGAGCGGACTAGCTATTGTTGGGAAAAGGTCACTTATTACCATCTAATAAAACTTTAGTCATGAGACCCTTCAGATGGATATCGGTGGGCCATATGCTTGGGGGATAATTGCCAAAACATATCTTGGGGAGTTTAGAGATAAAGGAAGTTTCCAAAGGAATTTTTATATGTTAAAGTAGACTTACAGGAACCCTGGGGTGGGGAGGTAGGGAGGTCTGGTTAGGATCCCCTTTTGCCCTTAGCAAAGAACTAACATTGAGGCAGTTGAGTCCCTAGAGGAAGGTCACTCTGCCTGTTTAAAGGACTTGTCAATGGGCTATCGGTAGTAAGGAAATTTAATAATTTTTCTTCTGCCTTTGTTTCCCACATCACCCAGGATGCTGCAGCCTCTTTCCCCCCACAACCTGAGAGCTGGACAGCAAGCAAGGGCCACAGCAAGCAAGGGCCACTAGCGGTCACTGCCACTGGGCAGATCTCTGGGCGTGGCTTCAGCACTAAGATGAATTGGCTAGAAGACCTATGGGGGGGATTTAGACCTTTGGCAAGGACTTTGAACTTTAAAGATTGCTTAATACAAAATAAACAAAGCAAATGAAAAAATAAGCCAGTCAGTAACTGCAGGACAGGAAAAGTAATCACAGCTTACTGAAGGGCTCCGTTCTAACTATAATCTACATTTTGTAATGTAAATGCTGAAATTTCCATGAACAACATTAACATATGACAATATTAAGAAGATGTGGAATGGAAAAGGAGTGTGTGTCTAAATGTCTAAGCAGGGCTCCGCACCGAATGAGAGAGTGACACTCATCTTTCATAGAGGGAATTCAAGGGTGAATGCTTAAAACTGAAAAATCAGAACAGAAACACAAGCATGTGAGAGGCAGCCCTTGTAAAATTATTTTACTCTCCAGATTATGTGCATGTTTCCTTTTGATAAATATAAAAACGAAAATTAAAAAGCCATTGACTAATGTAATTTTTTAAAATAAGAGCCTGTGTTGTCAAGGGTTAGCAACATTGCTGGAAGACTGTCAAGTAAAGAAATATTCAAAATGTACCTGGGCTGCTGGCCCTTCTGGGCTGTCCGGACGGAGAGGGAGAGGTGCAGGAAATTCGCAGGGAGGGCTGTGTGACAGGACAGTATTTTGAGTGGATACACTGGGACGGGGAAGGAGCCCTGAGGAATTGGTTCCATGAAAGTCTGGACGTTGGGGCGCCTGGGTGGCTCAGTTGGTTAAGCGACTGCCTTCGGCTCAGGTCATAATCCCGGAGACCCGGGATCGAGTCCCACATCGGGCTCCCTGCTCTGCAGGAAGCCTGCTTCTCCCTCTCTCACTCCCCCTGCTTGTGTTCCCTCTCTGGCTGTGTTTCTCTCTGTCAAATAAATAAAAAATCTTTAAAAAAAAAAAAAAAAAAAAAAAAGAAAGTCTGGACGCAGGAGAAGGTGATAGAACACTGGAGAGAAAATGCTCAGGCCCCGTCTGGTAAGGTGGACTGGATTGGATGGACCGTGAGCCCGAGCCCGCCTGCATTCGAATCCCAGCTTCAGTACTTACAGGTCCCAGGACTTTCGAAAGCGATTTAACCTCATGGAGCCTCACGTTCTGTATCTATTAAAAAGAAAAATAAATCTCCCACACAGGATTATTTTTCAGGGTTCATTCAGACATATTCATGAAACCTCTACTAAGTATTCACCATATATCAGGCCCTAAATGAAGGCTGGTCCGCAGACATAGTATTGGCAAAGCCCGTAAGGTCAAGATTTCTTCTTATTTCTTGAAAGTCTAGAAAAATACCTGCAGAGATGATTTATTCAAACCTACAGAATGACTCAATGTCAGAAAGCTATGAGCAGGGCACCTGGGTGGCTCAGTGTGTTAAAGCCTCTGCCTTCGGCTCAGGTCATGATCTCAGGGTCCTGGGATGGAGGCCCACATCGGGCTCTCTGCTCGGCAGGGAGCCTGCTTCCTCCTCTCTCTCTGCCTGCCTCTCTGCCTACTTGTGATCTCTCTCTGTCAAACAAATAAATAAAATCTTTAAAAGAAAGAAAGAAAGAAAGAAAGAAAGAAAGAAAGAAAGAAAGAAAGAAAGAAAGAGAAAAAAGAAAGCTATGAGCACCTGTACCCAGTCTATCAGTCCTACTTTGTGTTTAATTCCAGAATGAAATGTTCCAGGTCTGGCTTCAATTGGGAAAGACGCAGTTAACTTGTCCTTTAAAGGCATTTCCCTGACGTGCGCTTTTTTTCTTTCTCTTTTTTTTTTCTCATTTCATATCTTTTCTTAGGTTGAATGCTCACAAAACTACACAGGCACACTCTGTCCTTGCTTTCTTTTTTCCCCATGGATCTCTGTCTCTCCTTGACTCTCTCTCTCTTGCCCCCTCAGGCCCAGAAACCCTGATGTCTTCCCTTCTTTCCCTCTCTCTGTCTGCGGCTTTGGCTGCCTCCACCCCACAGGCCTCAGTAAGAGCCTTGCCATCGTCCCAGCTTCCCTCTCCTGTCGTCAGCTCAGGAGCAGGCCCGCAGCCCACGCCAATGTTGGTCCCCAAGACTGGAGGCTGTTTTTTTTTTTTAAAGATTGAGTTTTTCCATAACAAACGAAAGTTTGACTTAGCCTTAGGAACAATATAATCAGAGGCTGGCCTCCCAGACTTTCTGGGGGTGGGAATGAGTTCCCCAGAGGACAGGTTTTAAAAAAATCAATACAAATGATATTTACTCATAGTATTTTGGAGGGGAAGGAGGAATAGAGGGAAGAAAAAAAATCTGTCTGAACAAGAGAGGTTATAATTCAAAAGCTGCCACACAGTAAGTAGGAACCTCCGAGGAGGCTAGACCATTACTCTCTCTGGGTTTGACAAGGAGGTTGATGGGAAGTCATGACCAGACTTGCACCTGCTCTTCAAGGAACACGAAAAATACTATTAGCGTCACCGAGCCTCTTGGCTGTCCGGGGAAGGTGGAGGGGCTTAGCACCAGGGAAACCACCCTCCACAAACTTTATACGTGTAATCCTAAAGCTAGGAGATAAAACTTAACAGTCTATTTTATAACCATAGCTAGCATTGTATATTATTAAAATCGTAGCTAACATTTATTGAGTACTCACCATTGGCCAGACACGGTCCTAAGAATTTTGCATGCAATCCAGATTTAACCCTCCTAACAATTCCATGGAGGAGTCTCTACTCTGATTTTCCCTCACTTACAGATGGGAAGGAGGATGCCGAAAGAGGTGGTGATTTGCTCAGGGAAAGCTAGGACTCAGACTCCCTAATTGCAAAGCCCCAGTCCTACACAAGAGCATCTTTGAAGTGTTCATTTGCATGCATCTTTCCTGAATTTTCACAAGACTTCTGAGCAGGTAGAGATTCCTGCCTCAGGGGTATCTGTAGAACAACAAGTAAAAAACAAAACAAAACACCCAAAATCAAGTCTCCTGCTGTTTCTTTTCTTTTTTTTTTTTTTAATATTTTATTTATTTATTTGACAGCGAGAACCACAGCCAGAGAGGGAACACAAGCAGGGGGAGTGAAAGAGGGAGAAGCAGGCCTCCCACCGAGCAGGGAGCCCGATGTGGGACTCGATCCTGGGTCTCTGGGATCATGACCTGAGCTGAAGACAGTCACTTAACCAACTGAGCCACCCACCTCTCCTGCTGTTTCTTGCAGAAGCCAAAGGGTAGAAGGATGTTGGCCCCAGAGAAGAGTGGTGAGAAATTTCTCCCAGACCTGGGCAGAGGTCTCCCTGGAGTCCTGGGCAGTCTCGATCCTTCAAAAAGAAGGTGAGCCTCCTGGCGATGGCTCCAGGTGCTCGAGGAAAGCCAAGCCTGGAAGTGCTCAGAGGATTATGCCCTTCCGGGACCTGTGGGAGAGAGCAAAGGAGAGATCCCCAGGATGCCTGGGATTGATTTCCTCTGCCACAAAGGATGGGGGAATGGAGAAGGACTTAAGATAATTTAAAACAAAATAAAGAAAGTTGTATTTCGGGCGCCTGGATGGCTCAGTTGGTTAAGCGACTGCCTTCAGCTCAGGTCATGATCCCTGAGTCCCAGGATCAAGCCCTGCATGGGGATCATTGCTCGGAGGGAAGCCTGCTTCTCCCTCTCTCACTCCCCCTGCTGTGTTCCCTTTCTAGCTGTGTTTCTCTCTATCAAATAAATAAATAAAATCTTAAAAGAAAGCAAGCAAGAAAGAGAGAGAGAGACAGAGAGAAAGAAAGAAAGAAAGAAAGAAAGAAAGAAAGAAAGAAAGAAAGAAAGAAAGAAAGAAAGAAAGAAAGAAAGTTGTATTTCTTGAACAAATGAATTCGGGTACCCCCAAGGTCCATACCCACCACAAAATCACACAGTGAGTAGGGGTGAGGGGGGATGGGCCGCCATTTTGAACATCTCTTTGTAACCTGGTTGGTAAGAGTTTAGCCAGGTGGGATCAGGGGATTGGAATGGAAAGCTGAAAATGCCAAGTTTCACCTTCATTGGCCGCACAGGAAGAAAACTGTTCTTCATCTTCCCTTCCTCATCCTGCCCCTCAGCCCAGAGACAACCCACAGAATTCACCCTCCTGGCTCCAGGACGCCCCAGCGTGTCCTGTGTAGGGAACAAAGGGATCTGTCCCCGTGACAGAGAAAGCACGTGTGCAAATGCATGCCCCCCTGTCGGAGACACAGCTAGAAACCTTTCCCAGAGCCACTTCCTCACCTTACCCCAAAGTCTGAACATTTTTTAAATGAAGAAAATATCACTTTTTTGGAGTAGGCTTATCTGACTTTACAATTGCCACAAGATATTCATTCATAAACTCTCATTGCACTTGTTATCTCCCCTTCCCCCACAATCTGTGATGGCATATTTGTCATTTGTTCGACTTCTATCTTCTATGTTAGCTCCACTAGGAGAGAGATTGTGCCTTGTCTGCTATTTGCCTAGCCTGTAGCATGGTTTGCAGAACACAGTAGGTGCTCAATTAATACTTAAAATTTTTTTTAAGATTTTATTTATTTATTTGACAGAGAGAAACACAGTGAGAGTGGGAACACAAGCAGGGGGAGTGAGAGAGGGAGAAGCAGGCTTCCCGCCGAGCAGGGAGCCCCAGGCGGGGCTCGATCCTGGGTCTCCAGGATCATGACCTGAGCCGAAGGCAGTCGCTTAACCAACTGAGCCACCCAGGCGCCCCAATACTTAATTTTTTTAAAAAAAGGAAGAAAAACCTCACTGAATGAACCATGGAGGGAACATGGAGCGGTCATTGCAGGCCCAAAGCTCAGTGATCCCTCAGCCCAATGCCATGAGAAGGTAAGGCCTAGAGGGTCTTAACGACTTACTTAAGACTCCAAACTTCGTTAAAAAAAAATTTGAAGGACTGCAGGCTTGGAGTGACTCTCCCCTCCTTGACTCTGGCATCTTCAGTCTCTGCATTTTTCATGATTGGACCAAGACCAGATTCTGGACAGCCTGTCCATGCATTCATGCTTGTCCTCCCTTTAGGCCCTCAAGCTCATCCATCACAGTACTGTCTGAGGCCTCTCTTACCTACATTTTTGGTGCCTCCTGTCTCCTGCAGGGTCTCGGTCTTCCCTAAAAGTTATTGCTTTCCTTCTTCTTGTGCGGAGTTTCGTGTGTGTGTGCGTGTGTGTGTGTGTGTGTGTGTGTGTGTGTGTGTGTGTGTTTAAAGATTTATTTATTTATTTGAGAGGGAGAAGGAGCACCCGTGCAGTGGGGAGGGGCAAAGGGAGAGAGAGAATCCCAAGCAGACTCTCCACAGAGCTTGATTCCAGGGCCCCAAGGTCATGACCTTAGTCAAAATCAAGAGTCGGATGCCACACCGAGGCTTCCCTTGGGGAATGCTATATTTTAATATGAGAGTCCTCATTCAATAGCTATTCACTGAGAACCTATAAATTCTCTGTGATCCTTCCTTCGCTCACTGACATCTTGAAGTTTTGTTCAAGCAACTGGCCGGGTCCTTGGGGCTCCGGACCCTTCTAGTATTGGGGTACAGCCAGAAGCGATAGCGGCCCTCATGGGAGAACACGTTCTGCTAAGGAAGACAGATAATAAAGATGAGCCAATGAACATAGATCAATGGTAGCTACAGTGAAGAAAAGAACACACGGTAAGGGCTTCAAGACTGGAGGTATGAGCTGCTTTTGATCAGAAGTTAGAGAAGACTTCTCTGAGAAGGACCTGTTGACTTTAAGGCTGAATTATGAGACAAGGTCAGTCTCCGGAGCTCTGGTATTTCAGGCAGATCTCACTACCGTGAGAGCCCCAAGAACCCGGCCAGTTGCTTGAACAAAACTTCAAGAAGTCAGGGAGTGAGCGAAGGAAGGATCACAGAGAATTTTGTAGGCCATGGCGGAAGACTCAGTTTTATTCTCTAAGCATCAGGAAGCCACTGGAGGTTTTTAATCTGGGGAATGATATGACCTTGCACATTTCTTTCTTTTTTTTTTTTTAAGATTTTATTTATCAGAAAAAGAGAGAACACAAGCAGGAGGAGCAGCAGGTAGAGGGAGAAGGAGAAACAGGCTCACCACTGAGCAAGGAGCCCAATGTGGGACTCGATCCCGGGACCCTGGGGCCATGACCTGAACTGAAGGCAGAGAAGTAACCGACTGAGCCACACAGGCATCCCAACATTTCACATCTCAAAATGACCAGGAAGCCTTGGCTGCCAAGGAGAGCAGCAGCAGAGACACACCGAGAGGCTACTGCAGGGGTCCAGCCAAGAGAGGGATGTTCCCAGACGAGGCCGGCAGCGTCAGGAACCATGAGGAGTGACTGGATCAGTGTATATTTCAGATATGAATCGCTCGTGGACCGGATGTGGGCCGAGAGCGAAAGCAAGGAATCAAAGGTGACTGCTAGAGTTCGGCTTGAGTATAGTGGACTGGTGGCATATCTCTCAGTAGGTGCAAGATTAGGGAAGACGCAAATTTGCAAGAATGGGGCAACCAAGAGCTGGTTTTTCAATACATTAAGCCCATCATGTCCATCAGGCAGCCCAACAGAGATGACAGTATGCAGCCAGATGTACAACCCAAGGAATGTACAATAACCACGAAATTTCTGAAATATATTTTTAAAGATTATTTATTTATTTATTTGTCAGAGAGAGAGAGAGAGAGAGAGAGCGAGCGCGCACAAGCAAGGGGAGTGGCAGGCAGAGGGAGAAGCAGGCTCCTCGCCAAGCAGGAGCAGTGATGGGAAAGGAGAGGACTTCCAATGCTTTGCAAATCTCACCACCCAGCCATTGGAGAGATGACATTAACTCTCGGTTTTAGCACAGGAACCTCTCAAAGCAGCCTTCCCAGCAAAGGGCCCAGCTCTAACCTCCCAGCTGCAGGGACATGGGGCTACTCTCACAGCAGCTGTCTCATGAATTAGCCCGCATTTCTTTTTCTTTTTCTTTTTAAAGATTTTATTTATTTGACAGAGAGAAACACAGCCAGAGAGGGAACACAAGCAGGGGGAGTGAGAGAGGGAGAAGCAGGCTTCCTGCCGAGCAAGGAGCCCGATGTGGGGCTCGATCCCAGGTCTCCGGGGTCATGACCTGAGCCGAAGGCAGTTGCTTAACCAGCTGAGCCACCCAGGCGCCACCTTAGCCCGCATTTCTGACCTGTGAGGGTCTACCATTACATTAATGAATCAGGGAACAACTGCAATCAGACTTCTCCCGTAATTAACAAGAAGATCTATGTTGGGTCTTAATCCTGCTGTCCACAGGTCCAACCTCCAGCTGTGAGGGCTGCCAGGGTCTACACTGGGAAGTGCCATAGACACAGCCGCTGCCCATGCACAAGCCTGTCCTCACCGCACCCCCACTTCCCTGCATGGCGGAGAAGCTCACGGATGACATTAGGGAGGCTTGGTGCCAATCCCGGAAGTGCCAGCTATGAGGCTCCTTAAGCACTATAATAAATGTCCTTATATTTAAAACTGCTTAAAATTGGGTCTTCTCAGGGGCACCTGGGTGGCTCAGTCAGTTAAGCGGCTGCCTTCTGCTCAGGTCATGATCCCGGGGTCCTGGGATGGAGCCTGGAATCAGACTCCCTGTTCAGCAGAGAGTCTGCTTCTCCCTCTGGTCCCTCCCCTCACTGGTATGTGCATTCTCTCTCTCAAATAAATACATTTTTTTTAATCTTTTTGAAAAAATAAGGAGCACCTGAGGTGCTCAGTCGTTAAGCATCTGCCTTCAGCTCAGGTCACCTGGGATGGAACCCCGCATGGAGCTTCCCACTCAGCGGGAAGCCTGCTTCTCCCTCAGCCTCTCTCCTTGGCTTATTCCCTCTCTTACTCTCTCTCGGTGTTAAATAAACAAATAAAATATTTTAAAAAATCTTTTTGAAAAAGAATAAAATTGGATCTTCTCTTCCTTCCATATTCTCAGATGCTCCCATGGAGCTCAGCCCCTCAAGCACAACTCCCTTTTTCCTAACCGCTCTGACATATCCCTTCACTCTGCCATGTGCTGAGTACTTGGTCAAATGTGGTGAAGAAACAACCCGTCCTGATGGTACCTGTCTTCGTGGATCCAGCAGTATGGTGTGGACACAAACATCACACAGGTAAATGACTAGATGTATCACTACGAATTGTGACTAGGATACCCATGAAGGGAAAGAGTGGTGTGCTATGAGACATAGCTTCGGGATCCGGCCATCTGAGAAGGCATCCTTGAGCAGGTGACATTTAAAGTAAGACCCGAAGGATGATGGGGCACCTGGCTGGCTCCATCCGTAGAACACGTGACTCCTGATCTCTGGGTTGTGAGTTCGAGCCCCATGTTGGGCATAGAGCGTACTTTAAACAAACAATGCCCTGGAAGAGGAGAAGGATCCAAATGGGGAAGAGAGAGCACAGGAGCATTTGGAATAGGCTACAAGAGCTCACACTCTGGTACATGCTGCCATCCTCTTGTATCTCTCCCTCCATCTCCATCTCTAAGCAGAAGCGCCTGAACATCACATAACCTTTTTTGATATGACATACTGTTGTCACTCTGAATCTGAATTACCTAAGAGCTAGAAGGGATGTTTTTGCCCTTTCATTAAGCTCCTGAGGTGGCTAAATCCTGAGATTCTGCACCAGCACCCACCCCCGGATGCCGGCATCAACCCCTGGACACCAGCACTGCGGGCCATGGACAGAGCTTTTGAGAAATTCCATTCCTACCTTCAAACAAACAAAACCAAGAACGATAAAATTCCTTCCCCCTATGAGTTTCTTCCTTTCTTTCCTTCTTTTTTCTTTTCCTTTCTTTT
>PITA01011523.1:0-22394 GCA_004023965.1 Spilogale gracilis | reverse complement strand
ATAGATTCAGTTCTGTGACCTTGAGGGCATTACTTAATCTTTCCAAGTCTCAGGTCCCTCATCCATAAAATAAAGGACAATAATTTCTACCTTACAGGAATTTACCCAGATCATGTGTTTAAAGCACCCATCCTGACACATAGTCAATATCAGGGAATGTTGGGTCTCCTCCTTTAGGGCCTGGCTCTCCAGTTGCCTAATTATATCTTTTGAGGCATTCAAATGTGGTGCACCTCAGAGAATATTTCAATTACAGGTGCCTTAACTGGTACTCTCTCATCTGGAAATCCCTAATTAAATCAGCAATGGCTGCAGGCGGCTCAGGTGTGTCAGGAAAGCTCCCACCCAGCCCACCTTTCCTCCTACCTGCCCCATCCAGCCAAGCCCAGGGAAACTATAGGAATAACAATCGTGTAATGCGTATAGAAAATTAAGCAGTTTGCAAAGAGCTCTTAGGCTCAGAACAACATGGGAGCTGGTATTATTGCCATTTTGTTACAATGGGAAAGGGGAAATTGAGGTCCAGAGAGGGGAAGCAATGTACTTAAAACCTCAGAAGTAAGGTGCCTAATGATCCAGTGTTCCCGCTGCACCCCCCCCATCCCATTCAGTGGAAAAGTTCACCACCAGCAACGGTCCTGATTCAGCAGCAGCAGAGAATTCACTCCTGAATTGCCTCTCCTACCCCACGCTCTCCCTTGCTCCTTATTCTGCCACCTTTTCTAGATCAATGTCAATGGCGTACTCTGGTCTCAGAGTAGTCTGGTTTGATTTGGGGGCTTGTCTAGCATTTCTCCCCACTGTCAATGGGCATTTGCAGATGGCAGCAGGCTACTTTAGAGCTTTTTAACCAAAATTTGTGACTTTTTTCTAAGGTAACCATGAGAAAAATCGGTCTGACTTTGATCGGAGTTTGGTTCTAGCCACCGCTCAAGGGTTATGGGTGCTGGGTGATGTGGCCCACCCATTTATCCAAGACTGACAAAGATAAATTAAGGAGTACTCTGCTCTAAAAGGACCAGCTAGAAGACATGGAAAATAGGATTCCATCCTCAAAAAGTCAGGATGGAACTCAAGGAAAGCTCTATTTTTTGCATTAATTTTTCCAAAATAGAAGTAAACGTCAGAGCTGGTAGAGCTCTTCTGACTCAGTAACCTCATTTCACACCATAGTAGGTGGGCAAACAGAGAAGAAAAGGAGCCCATTCAAGGCCACACAGCCAACAAGAGCAGGGCTAAAACTCACACCACAGGATCCCATTTCACTTTTGTTACTGAACCAGGCAGTTCACTCAAGAGCCCAAAGCATGTTCCATCTGAATAATCCAGGTGATCTCTACTGCTGCTCCTACTCTACTCGCCTGCTGGAAAGGCTATACTGCCCTGGATGTTTATAATGGACTCAGATGATACGGATCTAGGTCTGTGAGACACTGAGCCAGAGAGCGCTCTTTCCAACAAGGGTCACCCAAGGAGGCTTCAGCTGTGAATGAGCCCCACCTAGAACCTGCGCAGTGACCCAGCAGGAAAGGATTGCCATGGGTTAAACTGGGGATTCCTAAGATACACTTCCGAGCCTTCCCAGCTTTGTGGGAGCTGCTGGGATGGGGTGAAAGAAGCATGGACTTGTTCTTGTTTCCATTAACCCTGCTCTGACTTCATCGTTTCCTCCACCACCATCGCTGCCCAACCCCTACATGTCATCCTTTACTTCCTCTTCCTCCTCCCACCCCTCCCTTTCCCTGTCCTCCACTGCCAGCGCTACCCCACCAGCCCCCCTCAGTCTCCTCCACACCCCCACCACCTCCACCACCACTTCCTCCATTTCTTCCTCACCATCCCTTCTGCCCCACCCCTCCCGACCCCCTCCACAGCAACACTAACAGCATCCCCTTCCTCCTCCACCCCCTTCAGAGCCTGTACCCCTGCACCCCCACCAACAGTTTCACCATCACTGTTTCCATAGCATTAGATGAGGTCTCCCTACCAAATATCACACCAAGACCTTAATGCTTTCAAAATAAGATAAGCGATCCCTATCTGAAGCCAGAGCCAGAGTCACAGAGATTTATCTGAATCTGAAACAAACCAAGATTAACTCCTTCTCTTCCTGATCATTTTTGAAAGTGCTTATCCAAACACACCCGCTCACATCTCTCTCCCTCTCTCTCACCAGAAGACCATAGGTACTCTGAAATGAAGCAGACAATAGGGGCCTTGTTGCAGAAGCCTGATATTAATAGACTGTGCCTTGATTTCAGCCTGGAAACACCAGCAGCAAACCAGTGTGAGAAAAGGGGGGCTGTGTAGCAAAAGTTTGAAAGAGATATGAAGAAAAAACCCAAACCAGCTTTGATCAGAAGAGGCTGAAGATGAATTGTGGTCATTTCACAGGTCTCTGGGTGGAGGTTAATGTCATCTTGAGACAAGAAAACTGGGTTTAAAAAGGTGGGGGGGCACTGAGAAGGGATGCACTTTCTGATGGATCGGGGCCACCGAGCGCGGAGAGGATCAAAGCTGCTCACCGTGCAGAGAATGAAGGATTATTCACTTTCTATTTTTTCACGCCTGCAGCACACATGGGGATCTAATTGGTGGGGATGCGAAATACAGACAGGCAGCCCCAGCAGCGGGGCAGGGCTCGAAGGGGGAGGCGGCGCTTGGTGCAGCTGCAAGCCATTAATGGCAAGCTTACCGCCCCGCGCCGCTTTAATTGCTCTTCTGTGTGTTTCCTCCGCTCACCAGAGCTAGTGTGTACTTCCCAGTCCCTCTGATCTCAGAGGCGATGAGCTTGACGGCTGTCAGGCCTGCAGGGTCAGGGGAGGCAGGAGGCAAGTCTCAGGGGAGCGGAGGGCACCCCCGCGCGGGGAGGGGCTGCCGCGGGAAGAGGCGGAGTCAGGAGTCTTGAGTTCCGAGTCCTGCCGCCCCGCCCCGCCCCGCCTTCACCCCCAGCCTGGGTTCCTTGGCGTCAGGCAGGTAGAGAGCTGGGGTGCCTCCCGGGATGGCTGTTGTCTAGGCTCTAACCGTGACCCGAGGGGAGATACACGATAGAAGGAAAAACCCACACCACTGTGCGGTGTCTGACCTTAGGCAGGTCGCTCAGCCACCCTGACCCTTCATTTCCCTTCTTTGAGATAGGGTGTGTGCCTCACCCCCAGAATGCGGTGAAGATTACCTGTCCTGAAATGCTAAGCAGTGAAGGCAGGTTCCTATAGGTTGTTATCACAGACCACATGTTCCCTGAACTGGTTCTCAGCCAGCGTCCTGATCTGCTCTAGGTCCAAGTTCCCCGCAGGTCCCCTTTGCAGCCCTTCTCCGTGCCCCTCCCTGGAGAACACTGCCCTCACTACCCAATCTGTAGGATGGCAGACCCCTCCTGTCACTCATACCAGGCTCCCACCTTTTTTCTCTTAGATCTCCTCCTTAGCCACATCCTCCTGGCTGGCAGTCCCCCCTCTTCCGCTCCATCGCCCCCCATTTCAACTGCCAGTTCTTTACATATGTGAAGCTATAAAATGTGAGCTCAGGCATTCACTTCCCTGCAGAAAACTGAGGCGGTTCACTATGCTGTTAAGGTGTTCTCCCCTTAGGGAATGCTTTCCTTCTTCCTTGGTCAGCCTTATCCTTCAGGACTCAGTGGAGTGATTGCCTCTTCTAGGTAGCCCCTCACTGGGGGATAAGAGCCTCTGCTAAGCACAGTGGTGTGCCCAGATGGCCCTGCATTGACCACAGTGGACTAAAGTCATTTGGTCTTTCTTCTGCTTGCAGGTGACTGTCTCCTCCACTTGCTTTTGGGGAACAGGACTGCAGTTTGAATTCATCTTTGTACTCCCAGCATGTGGGATGGTTAGCTTCGTGCCTGGAAGACAGAGGGTACTCCAGAAATGTATTTTGAACCAATTTATGGCTATGCGTTGTTATTTATCTCCTGCCCAAATTATCCAATTAAGTTGAAGGTATTTGGTGAGATGGAAATGTGTGTGATTCATTCTGTATTCTGCACAATGCCCAGCACAGAGCAGAGCCTCACTAAAGAGCTGCGGGTCCTGAAGTCCCACACTGCAGCAATACCTCTGCGCTGTCTGCCTTGATTAGTGCTATTTCCACATCATCTGGAGCAGAGCTTTGCACATAGGTGCTCAATAATGGATGAATGGATGAATAGTGTGGCATCGTAGGAGAAACACCATTCCTGGTTGGAGGGCCCGGGTTCTAGAGGTAACAAATTCAAGCTTAATGTAGCCAAAAGAGAACTTCTGATTTTCTCTAAAACTTCACTCCTCACCCCAAAGCCCCAGTGAACATTCCCCACCTTGATATATGGTACCATCTGTCCAGTTGCTCAGACCAAAATCTAGGCATAATACTTGATTCGTCTGTTATCTTTGGGTCTCTCATTGAATCCACCAAGTTCTATAAACTCTGCTTCCAAGACATATCCAACCTCTGACCATCACCCTTATAGCCACTGTCCTAGTTCAAATTGCCATCATCTTGACTTTGCAGCTGGTCTCCCTGCCCAACACACACACACACACACACACACACACACACACACACACACACACACACGTGCGCACGTGTGCTGTGTATCTTTTCATTTCTTCGCCATGGTCTTTCTAACACCGCAGTGCCTTCCCACTTAAAATCAAACCCAAACAGCCAAACACCTCATGATGGTCTGCAAACCCCACGCCATCTGGCCCTGCTCACCTTTCCAGCTTCCCCTGGAATGAATCATCTCCTTCCAACCACACTGGTCTTTTTGCCATTCCTGGAAGAGTCTGGATCATTCTTGCCCTAGAACTTGTTATGCCCTCTACCCTGAAAGCTCTTCCCCAAATGTCTACCCTTAGCCCAAATGTCACCACCTCAGTGAAGCCTTCAGAAGCCTACATGTGATAGTTCATTTTATGTGTTAACTTGACTAGGCTGGAGGACGTCCAGATATTTGGTTAAACATTACTCTGGGTGTGTTTGTGATGAGATGAACACTTGGAGTGGTTGGCTGATCCCTCATGCAGGGGGTGGGGGGGGTGGGGCTTGTGTAGTCAATTGAAGGCCTACATGGAACCAAACATCTGACCTTCCCTCAGGTAAGGGAGAATTTCCTCCTGCCTGACTGCCTGAGCTGATCTATCAGACTTTTCCAGACTTTGGACTCAAACTGAAACATCGACCCTTTTTGGATTCTGAGCCTGCCAGCCTTCAGGTGGGAACTTACACTATCGGCTCTCCTTGTTCTCAGGCCTTGGGACCCTGACTGGAACTACACCATACTGCACCGTGCTGAGGGTCTCCAGCCTGCCAACCGTGGATCTTGGGACTTTTCAACCTCCATATTCCCATGAGCCAATTTCCTGTAACAAAGATTATATATATAGTGATTCTGTTTCTTGGGAGAGCCCTGACATACGCTACATAAAGCTGTATCCTCTGCCTCTCCCCCATGTAGCTTTTTAATTTACTCGTTGACCTGTTTGTATCTGTCTCCCCTCCACCACAATGCAAGCTCCTCGTTCATCACTGCTACATATCTCCAGGCCAGCACCTGGCACACAGTGGGTACCCCATAATTAAC
This sequence comes from Spilogale gracilis, assembly GCA_004023965.1. Lineage (NCBI taxonomy): Eukaryota > Metazoa > Chordata > Mammalia > Carnivora > Mephitidae > Spilogale > Spilogale gracilis. The sequence continues at coordinate 16,813 of PITA01011523.1, read as the reverse complement.
AGTGGGCTCATTTTTTTTTTTTTGCCTCATTAGCCACATGACCTTAGGCAAGTCATTTTACCAGTGAGCTGGTTTCTTCATCACTGAAGTAGGGATGACATTGTGACTACCTAACCCCAGAGCTGTTTGGAGGAGCCCTAGGCAGATGACTGGACGAGGGCTCCTTACAAACATAGGCAGTTCTCCTGGGCACGATGGGTTTATGTTTTGTTCATCTTTGGACCCTCTGCCCCTCCTCTCACTCCCCTGCCCTCTATAGCACTTTGCACAGAGCAGATGCTCAGTAGTGTTAATTCTCAACGATTAGATAAATCATTCCATGATTGCCTTACTTTTAGTCAATTACATTAATGATAGCAATGTTAGAAACTCTGCTTGTTGCTGGGTATCTTAATACCTAAAAAATATTGGTCAGAAAAGGGTGATGTTGGGGGAATGACAGCTGAGTGTGATATCTCATGGAACAAGGTTAACAGGGACCTCAGCAAAGCTTCACAGTACACAATGAGATGTGCTTTCTCCTACTTGCTAAGGAGTGATGTATTGGTGCAGCCACTTTGGAAGGCAGTTTGGCAATATACACCCAGACACATCAAAGCTTTCTGACCATTTATCTGGGCAAATTCTTTTCTAGAAAACAACCCTAGGTGTTTCCATGGAAAACAGACTGTGAGACCTAAAAGAGGAAACTAAAATTATGAAACTCCTAGAAGGAAACAAAAGTGTAGATCTTTGCAACCTTGGCCTAGGCAGTGGAGTCTTAGATAAGATACCAGAAAAACATCCAACCAGAGCAAAAATAACAACATTGGACTTCGTCAAAATTTAAAAGTTCTGTGCATTGAAGGACACCATTGAGAATATGGAAAGGCAACACACAAAATGGATATTTGAATTTTTGAAATTTTCTGCATATATCTGGTAAGAAATTTTTATCCAGAATATGAAAGAATTCTTACAACCTAACAATAGAAATAAACGTAACACATTTTAAAATAAGGAATGAATCTGAAGAGGTATTTCTTCAAAGTGGATAAATATCCAAATGGACCATAAGCACATGAAAAGATGCTCCATACCTAGTAGGGTGACTGTTAAAAAACAGACAAATGAGCAGAAAATGGTAAGTCTTGGCAAAGATGTAAAGCAATTGGAAACTTCATACACCGGTGATGGGAATAGAAAATGGTAACGCCACTTTGAAGAACAGTGTTCCTCAAAAAGTTACAGATTTAGGGATGCCTGGGTGGCTCAGTCGGCTGGGTATCTGGCTTCAGCTCGGGTCATGATCCCAGGGTCCTGGAATAGAGTCCCATATCAGGCTTCTTGCTCAGCTGGGAGCCTGCTCTCCCTCTGCCTCTCCCCCTGCTCAAGCCCTCACCCTCTCTCTCTCTTTCTCTCACTCTCTCTCTCAAATAAATAAAATCTTTTAAAAAAAAGTTATAGATTTAGCATAGGATCCAGCAATTTCACCATGAGATATATCCCCGAGATTATCAGAAGTATGTATCCACGTGAAAACTTTGTCCATGAATGTTCATAGCAACATTAGTCATAATGGCCAAAAAAGTAGAAATACTGAAAATCAACTGATAGATGAATACCCAACATGTGGCATATCTGTACAGTGAGAGATGCTTGGCCATAACAAGGAATGAAACCCTAATCCAGGGGTGCCTGCCTGGGTGGATCGGTCACTAAACATCTGCCTTTGGCTCCGGTCGTGGTCCCAGGGTCCTGGGATCCAGCACTGCATCGGGCTCCCTCCACAGCAGGAAGACTGTTTCTCCCTCTCCCATTACGCGCCTGCTCTGTTCCCTCTGTGTGTGTGTGTCTCTCTCTGTCAAATAAAAAAATGAAATCTTAAAAAAAAAAAACTGATCCATAGACCATATCGAATGATAATGAAATCATATTAAGTAAGATATAGTTGCAACTATATATTTTTTTCAATTGTACCTCTCAGGCTTTTTTTAGGTCTGGAGGAAAATACACCAAGTTTTGAAATAAACATTGGCTATAGGCCGTGAGATTTGAAGAACTCCTTCTCCTTTGGTCTACTTTTCTATATTTCTAAGCCTTCTTCAAATTTTTATAATAAAATTAATTTTTTAAAAGTTTCTAACTGTGGCAGATAATGAAAGTGTCCAAGTTTTTGCTTCTGCGAAGAGAGAAGAGCGCAGCCCATCCCGAGGGAGACCAGGCTAGGGACGGTCGCAGTGGACCACACGCAGCTCCCGCACGGATGAGTCCAGGCCTGGCTGACCGCGGGCCCGGGCAGCCTCGTCACAGCCAGGGAGACTCTTCTGTTCCTGCTTTCCCCTGTGCTCAGTTTTCTTTCTCTTTTTTTTTAACCCATTGTCATTTCAAAGTGGCATGAAGCAATCCAGTCCCCAGGCCAGCATCTTTCCTTTGTCTGCCCTCCTCTAGCTATTTATTTCCTTTTCTGTCTGGTGGCGGCTGCCCCTCGGCCGGACACTAACGATGTTGTTACAGGTGTTGGCTCACTCCACTCTCATTTGCTCTGGAAAGGATTCTGGTTGGATCAAATGCCCCTGTGGAAACTCAAGCTGAATTGTCTTCATTTTCTATCATTTTATTTTAACACCCCAGTGGTCCCCACCAGTCAGGGTCTCTACCGACAATTCAGCCGTTCATCAATTTAAAGAATGGCCATAAGGTTCTGGAAAGCAGCCAACTCCACAAAAGAAATCAGGTCTTTCCTTTTCATTTTTCTTCCAAACCGAGAAAGAGTCTGCTCCTCTGGAAACAAGGGATAATGACTTTTGAGTCAATTGGGAAGCTGCTTTGAGGTAGGAATACTCAACATTTTAGTCACAAACCAAAAAATTACCCCACATAAGGTACCAGTGCTGTACCTGAGAAACTGCTGAGGTCCTCTTTTTTATTTAATAATAAATGTACTTTATTTATAGAGTCATATTTGTCATTTAATAATAACAACACTTATCACACGACAGGAGAACTTCTCTTATATTAACTTGTAACTCTCTGAACCACCCATAATATTATTCCCATTTTACAGATGAGGAAACTGAGGCATGGAGAGGTTGCGTAGCTTGCTGAAGTTCCCACAGCTGGTCCTGACAGAGGTGGGATTTGAACTCTGGGAGTCTGGATACAAATCCTCTCAATCGCTGGAGCCCCTACTTTTCATTTACCACTGTAGTGAATTACCACCAGGCCAGGAAAGAGAGCCAGACTTAAGGATTAGATGAGCGCTTAGAGCTATATTAAGGAATTTTCCAGAAGACCGAGTTTTGCTTTCTGGATTTGGAGTGGTTTTGCTTTGGGTTGATTTCATCTCCTAATGGGAACTCACTGGTGCTGCATGGGGAAGCAGAAGAAAGGATACAGACTGTCCCCCGTTAGCCGGAAGACCCCCCAACCACCGGGGGGGACAGTCACTGTTGTAGCAAAATGCCGAGCCACACCACACACATCTGGGCATATCGGCCCACTGCAGTGCGTGCGGGCGACATCCCGGCGCATATCTCCCCAGCAGACCAGATGTGAATGGTGTCCCTGGGTTGCACAATGTGGATTCTTACCCCCCGGTTTTCTGAAGGAAGTCTCTGAGATCCCGTGGAGATAGCTGCTGAAAAACTGCCCAGTAGGCCAACTCCAGACATTCCTGCTCCAGCCTGTGGGTATAGCCTGTCCACAGCGGGGCCAACCTCTCCTCTAAAGTAGGGAGCTTTCCATTCCGCTGTGGGTTTTCCTCAAAGAAGCCTTATCTGCACCTGTCATTTCACAATTCCAGACTTCTTTTATTTTGGTAAACAACTGCCAAATGTTTCTCCTCACATGGCTGTTCTTCATGAACACAGGCACTGTGTCTCAGCCTTCTGGAACCCAACCCAGGACAGTGCTTTCTTACCCAAACTTTTCTCCGTCTTGAACGGGCCGGGAAGTTTTGTGGCACCTCACTTTCTATGGTTTGTACCTGTCAGTCTATAAATATGCTTTAACACCCTCTACGTGCTCCTGCCCCTTCACCGTGGTAGGCAAACACAGCCACCTGTGTTCACACACCCTGGCTTTCCCCCTGGACACTCACTGTTTATCCCAACTCCACCTCTGTCTGGAATTTGCCACAGTTCAGAGTTAGTTAGAGTCACAACGTCTACAGCCCAGCCTAGCTGGTCTCATTTCACAAACATCACAGCATTTATCAAAGTGTTTTGGATGCATCCAAAGTACCACTGAGGGCCAACTTAGAAGGGCCCCATGTTTTGGTTAATGCTCTGTTGTCACTATCTAGAAGCTCTTGATAATTTTTATTTATTTATTTATTTATTTGACAGAGAGAGAGATCACAAGTAGGCGGAGAGGCAGGTAGAGAGAGAGGAGGAAGCAGGCTCCCTACTGAGCAGAGAGCCCGATGCGGGCCTCGATCCCAGGACCCTGAGATCATGACCTGAGCCGAAGGCAGAGGCTTTAACCCACTGAGCCACCCAGGCGTCTGAGCCCGACATTTTCATTTCGCAATAACCCAGCGACTAACGTGGCTGGTCCTGCCCCCACCCACCCCAAGCTGCTCGGGGGTCCTGGAGCAGAGAGGTTTGGTTCAGTGTAGAACTTTGAGGTTTGGTTCTTTACTTAATAGTTCTCTTTTTCTGATGAGGAGTCTTAGACCAGCAACAGCCCTAGAAAATACAAAGAATCATCATCCCAGTTCTGCAGGTGAAGCAGAAAACGCGATCTGGGGCTTCAGCCACAGCCCCAGAGCTAAGTAGGAAGAGCTCCATCTCCAGGACCTGCAGAAGAAGAAACTGGTTTTCTCAGGTGGGGTAAGGAGGGAGTATTTCGCAAAGTGGTCAAACTAAGCCGTCCCTACAGCTTGCCTGCCTAGGAAAACACTATTGTGGTTCTCGAGCATCAAGAGAAAGGCACACAGCAGTCATTTTCCGGAAGGCTGATGCTTCCAGACAGATGGCTCACATTTGTGAATCTAGCTTGCAAAGCATTGCTTGACGAGAAAGCGTAATTCTTATATCTACAAGGGGACCTTGAAATGAGGAATCTGGATGTGAGTGGCTGTCCCAGAGGCAAACTCCCTAAAAGATAAAAGAGGAATTTGTAGCTGACGCACTGTTTTGAGATCACAAAGGGTCAGTCCAAGGGAGAAGGCAGCATTTCAAAACGTGCTGGTGATCTAGGCCCGGAAAGCCCCTAAGTCAAGGACTGCCAGAGATAGGACTGTGCTCTCTGACAAACACTGTGGGGAGATTTGGGACAAGTGATTTAATCTCTCTGGGTCTGGATCCCCTTTTCTCAAATAGAATACTTATTAGTATTGACCGCATAGGGTTAAGAAGAATAAACACATTTTTACTTTAAAAGCAGTGAGAACAGTAGCTGGCATATTGTAAACATTCAAGAAATGACGTGTATTATGAGGAGGAGAAGAAGCCCTCCCAACTAAACAGTGGGAACAGCTAAAGATCTCAAGTTTTCTAGAAGTTTCTCTTGAGCCATTTCCTTTTCAGCTTTGCCCCACTGGATCCCAGTAAGGGAGATCCCCACTCCCGTCAAATGTTCTTTCACAATGGCATCTCGGATCGTGGGAAGAAGAGAGACTAGTAACTGGGAGGGAGAAACGGGACATCACCTAGGAAGTGTTCTTGCTAAAAAAGCGAAAAAGAATATGACTCTGGCCAGCCCTCTAGATTTAACTCCAGTACACAGAAAATCTAGGGGAAGGAGAAACCACAACCCTAAGCAAACTATAGGACTGCTTCCAGTAAGATCCATACTGTGGCAAACGCTATAGGGGAAGTAATTTAGTTCCTTCAAACAACAATAACAAACAAAAATGCAAGAAAAAAATAGAATAGGAATTCTGTAGCTTAAACCAACCTTAAGATACCTATCAACCAATTAAAATGTATGAATCTTATTTGTATTCCAGGTCAAATAAGAAAATTTTTTCATCTGTAAGAGAATCTGGGAAGCATAAACACTGACTGAATAGTCAATTATATTAAGGATTATTGAATTACCGTTGAAAAGTCTGAGGTGACCTAATGGTTTCATGGTTAATGTTTTGGGAAGAACCTCTGTCTTGTGGAAATACCAAATAAAATTCAGGTAAACACGATGTCTGGGCTCTGCTTCAGAAGAATCCAGGGAGGGGACAGGATCAAGATAAAACAAATTGCCCAGGAGTTTGAGAATCAATCAAGCTGGGCAATGGATATTTATGTGACTTTATAATAATATTCTTGTTACTCTTATATAGGTTGAAATATTCTACAATAAAAAGGAAAAGGAAACCCAGTTCAATCTGTGGTTCTGAGGGAAGTTTCGGCCCAGTTGAGACTGTTGCTGTGGAGGGATCTGGGAGGTTGTTTATCTCTTTTTGCCTCTGTTTTCTTACATAGACAGCAGGGATTGGATCATAGCACATTCTTCACGGGGCTCCTGTGAATCCTGAAGAGCTAGATAGAAGTACAGCACACACTATATGGCCTGAGTGACATACATCTCTCACTATTGCTATTACATAGTCACCGCCCCGAAGTACCTCCTGCGGCAGCCAAAACGAAATCTCCACAGAACTGCACACCTCACAAATGCCTTCAAAGACACCACTTCATTGCCGCTTCACCATAGCCCTTGGAGAGAAATATGAGGCTTATTCCCATTGGGCAGATGAGAAAACTAAGGCTCGGTCCATGCTGATGAAGGCAGATAATGGCTAAACCTGCACCAGGGTCACATGTGTGACTCCATCCCAAGTCCTCTCCAATGTACCAAGGTTGCCCTTTGAGGATGAGCCAGAGGCTAAGATTAGATATTCAGCTGTACGTCATCAAAAGCTCGATTTTGTCTCTGCGTGTTGTGACCAGCATCCTCTGTCGCTGGCTGGGGGAGGCTGACCCATTCATATGGAGAGAGTGGATGCTTCACAGGTCCAGCCTGGCCCGAAAGAGGGCAACTGGGCTTAGGCAGCCCCTCCAGGCCTCCCTCCTGTGGTCAAGGTGCTTGTCACGACTAAATATTGGGTGTGTTGAAAAAAAAATTGGGTGTGATTGGAGCATGGGGCTGCCCGCAGGGCTAAGGAAATAGAACAGACGGGAGCCACCCAAGTCCGTGTAACTCAGGAAGGAGACTTCCTCCAGTCTTCAGGCAGGGAGGGCGGCGCAATGGGTCCCAAAACATTAGCCCAGGATTTCAGAACTTGCTTCTCGGAAAGGGAGAGATCCCTGGGGACCAGCAGGGTGGTTCCTCTTAGTGATTTCTTCCAAGAACAGGTCTGGAGGCCTTGGGCTCTTTGAATGTGCATTAATAATGATAATGAAACCTACTATTTCTTGAATGTGGGCAGCGTGCCAAACCCGACAGGCATGATTCTCATTCCCGCATTCCTCACTCACAATACACTGTGCAGCGGGTATTTGTGTCTGTTCAAATGATGCCGAAGTTTAGAAAGTGACTCTTGAAAACCTCCCTCCATGTCACCGATCCTGCCCTGCAGAGGCAGACGTTATTCACCTTCCTGATATATGTCACTGGCTCATGCGAATGATACCTGTGCACGTGCGCACACATACACACACACACACACACACACACAGCTTGTTGTTTTTATGAAAACAGAGTCATACCTTATTCAGCAACTTGTTGTTTTCGTATATTTATTGATCTTTTTTCCAATCCTGTACACAGAATCATGTGAGAGACTGTCAGGAAGCCTGGAATAAGCAAGAGAGATTCCTGGATGTCTCGAAGGAGAAAGCATGTTTGTTTAGAGCACAGCTTTCTAACCTCTGAGTTCATTTTGCAGCCTTGGAAGTTGTAGGGGATGGAAAGAACCCCCAGGGGCTCCTGAGTGTGGACAAAGAAATGAGTCTGGGAACCTTCCCCTGTCCAAGCAAGGCCAGTTTGTTCTGTCCATTTGAAAATGCATTTCAAGGGCACCTGGGTGGCTCAGTGGGTTAAAGCCTCAGCCTTCAGCTCAGGTCATGATCCCAGGGTCCTGGGATCAAGGCCTGCGTCAGGCTCTCTGCTCAGCAGGGAGCCTGTTTCCTCTGGCCTCTCTGCCTACTTGTGATCTCTCTCTCTGTCAAATAAATAAATAAAATCTTTAAAAATTAAAAAAAGAAAAAAAGAGAAAATGCATTTCAAGGGGCACCTGGGTGACTCAGTCATTAAGCATCTGCCTTCAGCTCAGGTCATGATCCCAGAGTCCCGGGATCGAGCCCTGCATTGGGCTCCCTATGCAAGAAGCTTGCTTCTCCCTCTCTCACTCCCCTTGCTTGTGTTCACTCTCTAGCTGTGTTTCTCTCTGTCAAATAAATAAATAAAATCTTTAAAAAAAAAAAAGAAAGAAAAGAAAATGCATTTCAAGATTTCTGATCTACATGTGTCTGTTTTATGGATTATCCTTTGAGCCAGTTGTGATGTCTCCCTAGTTCCTTCAATAGTAAGTTGAATCAAATCTTTCACAGGTGTTCACTTGTTATCTGAGAGTTGTAATTTTACCTTCCTAGAAAATCCTCTTTCAACAGCAGGCGTTACTTTCTTTATGGTAGAGATGGGGAAATTGAGATTTAGAAAAATAAGCAAATGCTCAAGGTAGCACTGTTGGTAAATAGCAGAGTCTGGATTCAAACACATGTCTGTCCACCCCGAAATCGACCATGAAATCTCACCTGGACAGTTTTAAAGGAATAGGTACTAGCTATCTAGGTACTAGCTACTTTGCCAGGTACTAGTCTAGGTATTTTTTTTTCCAAGATTTTATTTATTTATTTGAGAGGGAGAGAAGGAGAAAGAGAGGGAACACAAGCAGAGGGAGGGTCAGAGGGAGAAGCAGACTCCCCGTCGAGCTGGGAACCCGATATGGGGCTCCATCCAGGGACTCCGTGATCATGACCTGAGCCGAAGGCAGTCACTTAACCAACTGAGCCACCCAGGTGCCCCTAGTCTGGGTATTTTAGATATGTTCCTTCATTTAACCCTCCCCTCAACCTATAAAGTAAGTGTGAGCCTTGTTAGCCCCATCTCGCAGACAGAAAAGCAAGCTGTGCACAGAGAGGTCAAGTGGCCAAAGTAGGCTGCAGAGCAGGGCATCAGAAGAGCTCTTGGCTGCTACCTGTGTCTCCCAGCTCTTTTTCTCAGTGTTTTAGTAAACTGAAGCCACCCCAGGCTGTCCTTCGGAGGCTTATCAGTAGGTTCACACTGCCAGGAAACTTTGGTCTTGAAAGTTGCTGGAGGCAATGTATTCATTTCCCAGCGCTGCCACACTCACGTGCCACAACTTGGGTGGCTGCAGACAAGAGAAATTTATTCTCTCAACATTTTGGAGGCTAGAAGCCTGAAATCAAGGTGTTGGCAGGGCCAAGCTCCCTCCAGCAGCTCTAGGAGAGAATCTTTCCTTGGTTCCACTAGCATCTGGTGTTTACACGCAGTCCTCCATGTTCTTTGGCTTCTGGTTGCATCTTTCCAATCCTCCACCTTCACATGGCGTCCTCCTTGTGTGTCTTTCTGTCTCCACATCATCTTTCCTCGGTGCCTCTCTGTCTCTGTATCCAAATTTCCTCTCTTATAAAGATACCAGTTGTGTTGATTAGGGCCTGCCCACAGACCTCATCTTAACTTGGTTAAATCTACAAAGACCCTATTTCCAAGGAAGGTCACATTGCAAGGAGCCAGGGGTTAAGATTTCGATGTAACTCTTCTAGTGGAGGTAGAGGACACACAGTTCAGCCCATAACAGGCAGCATACTGGAGGTCAACCCCTCCCAAAGCATCTTCTAGCACACAAGTCTCACGAGAAGCTCTATAGAAGAGAAGTTCCTGGGGCTTACAAATATGGAATACCTAACACCCCGTGGCAATGCCCAGTGGGCATAAGCATCTAACATCTTAAAAAGAGCTGCAGTGAAGAAAACCATTGACTTTGTTGAGGTTGGTATGTCCCACCTCACCTGAGAACCGACGTTCTGGGCTGTGGGTGGTGGCTGTTGTCTTAACAGTGTTTTGAGGAATTCCCCTGGGGAAACCTGCATGGCGCACAAGGCCTCAAGACCCATGAGGTCTAAACTCGCGTTGTGACCCTGCCGTTTACGAGATAGGTGATCTTGGGCAATTTCTTTTCCCCTCTGAGTTTCAGCGTCCTCAGAGGTGTATAAAATGGGAGTAAAAATCCCTAGTCACTGAGGGTAGGTTGACCGATAAAAGAGACAGACCCCCCCCCCCCAATGTATAACAGCTTAGAAACAATACAGTGTACGTTATTTCTTGCTCAGGATTCTTCAGGGAACATACTGGTCGGGCAGTCTTTCTGCACACAGGCATTCAGGAACTATACTAAATCCATAGCTTCCAAGGGCATCTGGGGGTTGTCCCCGTTCCCCCTAGAGTAGAAGGGGTGGGGCTTGGAGGATGCTTCTGGGAGTTTCTCATTGGCTGGGCTTTGTGTGGGGTATCTCACTTCGGTTCACAAGCCACTGGTGAGGACCCAGTGCTATGGCTCAAACTGACCATAATGGGAGTTGAAGAATGTGGTCCCTGGCAGAGCAGTAATTTCCCTGCAGGAACTCAGCCCTAAAGAAAAGGAAGGACGCACTTCCTGCTGACAACGGGCCATCTCCGCCACCCTTACCTTGCAGGTGTGTTCTGAGGGCTAAGTGCTGCTTTGACACGCGCAAAGTCCTTAGCATCACACACAACGGGATCAACGGGTTAAAATGAAAAAGATACAGAAGGGAAGCCCTTGAGGGATGAACTAGGAGCCAGGCGCTGGGGCATGACACAAGTGTGGGACCCTCCTCCCCGCTCCTCCCAAGGCATTCGGGGGCTGCTGCTGCTGTGTGGCAGGGAAAAGGGAGCAGAAGTCCTCGAGGTATCATTCACCCCAGAGCAGCTCTCCCTCCCCCCACGCTTCCTTTTGAGCCAGATGGAGAAGCGTGTGCTCCACAGTCTTGACAGCCTCATGGCTCCCCGGCGGTGGCCCCCAGGACTGCAAACCGCACCTTCCTGCCGTTGTCGGGCCAGCTGAGAGGTGGGCAGCCCGCCAGGCCCCCGCGGCGGCCCCTAGAGCACACGCCAGTTGCAGACTCTCAAGATGCTGGAGGGAGGGATGCCGTTCTCACCAGATCTCCAGAGTCACCGAAAGCCCGCACCTTTGTCCTGCTCCCGGCTTCTGGGCCTGCCTACCTGGTTCCAGGGCACAGGTGAGAAGGAAACATCTGGAGACCTCCCGCCCTCTGGCCACCATTGGTCCACAAGGTCCCTCAAAGAATGCCATGTTTTCGTTTTAATTAAGTCCACATTAATGATTAAGCCAACCATACTTCAGATCACATCCCCAGCCCCTCACCATGAACCCAGTTCCAACAGATGTCTCTCACAGCCCCTCCCCACCTTTTCCGAATGTAAATAAGCTTTTCAAGCTGCCATCAATATGTACACACAACTCTGCTTTGTATACACTTTCCCACGGATCTGGGTCATCCTGGTGCTGAGTATCTCCCGGGACTGCAAAAATATGGAAGACATATTTTGCTTTAGACTCTTAATACCCAGAACATCTGGGCAATGCTCAGACAACTGGAGAGATTCTTGCTGATGCCGCAAGTCTCTAAGCGCGAGTTCCCTCGCAGACAGAAAATGCTGGATCTTGCATCTGCTCCTAAGAACATGGGTTTTCTCAAGCACAGTCAACTGCGGGGTGTGACAGTTAGTGATTTCTGCCCTGGAAGTGGCATGACCTGCCGGAGTTCCCGTTGGCTGGAGCTTCGAGTACAGCCCAAATTTATTGGTTTTGATTCCTGCACTGTTCCCTGTGTAAATTAAAATGTGACATTATTACACCCTCCAACAGCCCACTGGTGACCTTTAGCACACTCCCCCCTCCGCAGCCATTATTCAGCATAATTTGACTAGTTTCAGGCAAGTTGGGGGAGCGGAGAGGGTTGGGAGGGGGCAGGGAAGGCAGAGTCCAAATTAGAAACAGATTTAAGGAGCATTTGCAGGGAATTAGGCAGTGGGCCAGGAGTACTTGCTGGCAGCATGTGCAAGCCCTCTTTAGGACTGTCAGCTCCTCCTAGGTCTCCACGCCGATGTTTCCCGGCCGGAGCGCAGCTGGGTCTCAGTTGTGAAACCCACAGCCAAGACATCTGAGAAGGGGGCGGAGTGCCTGCGTGCACAAATGTGTGTGCACCCAGGCCACAATCACACACACACACGCATGCACACACACACACACACACGCGCGCGCGTGCCTGCACACACACACGCATGCATGCACACCTGCACGCGCCTGGCCCCGAGGCCACTCTCAGCACAGTTCCACACACGCACACCTACAAAGGGGCACCCTGAACTGTGCACACACCCCAACGTGCAGGAGAGGCACGGCTCGATGCAGGTGCCCACGGAGAGAATCAGGACTCACAGACTTGAGCTGTGGCCCCACCTACACTTTCTAAGAGGACTTCCAGGGTAAGTTTCACAACACTCACCCCTCCCCCAGCCCCAGAATGACTCTGCGACATTGGGTTTGCCCTTCAACCTCTCTGAACTTTTGTATCTTTCAACTACAAGGTGCAAATAAAGCAGCTGTGACTATCAGAATGCGATCACAAAGGTGAGCCCCCAGGTAAACCTGACAAGTGTATTCAGACGTGAAAAGTGGTAAGGAGGGTGGTGGTGGTTGATAGTGATGAGGATAACCAGCCCTTGGGTCCAGCGGACATAAAGCACTCGATGACCTGATTCTTATCTTGTTATAAACCAATGAGATGAGCTTTGCATCACCTGTGGGAATGGGGGCAGAGAAGAACCAATCCCTGTAGGCGGAGGAGGGCTGGTGCCGGCTCCCAGCACGCTGCACCTCTCTGTGGCTCTCCACTTCCCAGGAAGCCTGGCCGTGGACATGTGCATCAGGCACTCTGCTCTCCCATCTCCCTCCCTCTGTGTGCCTGCTCTTCCTGCCATGGTCCTTCACATCATCTCCTCCTTCATATACCCTCTTGGTGAAGAATATCTTCCCTTTTCCCCTCTCCCTCCTCTCCTTTAGGGCTTCTCTCCAGTCATCCTAATTCCCAAAACTTGTGTCCCTCCAGCTTCTGATCAACCTCACCTGCCCTTTCCTGGGAACCTACTATGTACAAAAAAGCCTTTGTTCTGGGTGTTATGGGGCTGGGGGATTGCTGGACATGATTAGATGTCACCCCTGCCCCAGGGGGTTCACAGCCCAGTGAAGGGATCAGCCTAGCACAAAATGCCCTAAGAAACCCAGTCAGAAAATGGCAGAAGAGGGCACAGCCCTGGATAGACTCTGAGAGGTCAAGAAACACTAAAGCCTAGCCTACTGTGCGGGTCAGGACACTCTATTCCAAGTGGCCCAAGGTCGGGCAAGAACCGGAATGGGTGATGCCAGTTCCTGGAAACCAATTTCCATGTGGAGTTGGGTGTGAGACTCAGAGACCCCACTGCACATCACAGTGACCAATGCCAAATGTCTCGCGGATTGCGGAGGATGGGGTGTTGTTCACTGGAGGAGACCTGAGGGTGGCAAGGGGTTGGGCACGGAGGCAGGCTTTTCTAGAATTTCACAGTCTATAAATATTAAAGGAGCACCTCCTATGCGTTAAATGCTGGGAAGGCAAAGATAAGTAAAACAGAGCCCACTTCGTGGAGCTCAGCGTCAATAAGAGAGGAAGCAGTACACAAACAGACGATCCGGGGCAGCAGGACACAGGCATACGGGGACAGGCTGGGCAGGTGGGGCTCTGGAGCACAGAGGAGCCATCTCACTCAGACAGGGGGACAAGAGGCTTCCAGACAGGGGGTGAGGATAGAGGGCCCAAAGGAGTTCAGGATGGGAGCCAGGTGAAGAAGAAGCTAGAGCTAGAGCAGAGGTGAGACGGGAGAGATCAGGGTGGAAGGTCTCAAGGGCTCACTCTCTCTGTCACTGATTCTGCAAGCATTGTTAAGCAAGCTGTCTGTGGGGGGCCAAGCCCGGGGATGCTGAGACAGTGATGGGGAGCAGGACAGGCTCAGGAGGGCTGAGCTGAAGTCGTAGCACTGTGGATGGAGGGGAATCTGTAGATCTGAGAAAATGACCATCAGCTTTAGTTGGATGATGGAGGAGAGGGGACGGGGAAGGATTTCAGGTGATTCTCAGGTTTCTAGCTGGATGCTGAACGGGATGTGTGTCCTTTCCTGCAGGGGAAGGAGGCACAGAGGGAAGCAGGCTGAGGGACTGGGGAAAGGAGGAGCCTGCCCTGGTCTTGCCCACCTGCAGGGCGGCTGTCAGGGCTGGCAGCCACCAGACTGGCGTGGAGCCCCAGCTGCAGATACAGGGAGCATCTGAGACCGTGGCACGAGCGTAGCCAGCTGCCTGGGGCCCAGCTCATAAGAGTAGGGTTTCAGTGGTCTAGTCCTAGAGGGGAACTGGACTACTAAAGGCAGAATGTCAGCTCCTTCTGGGTCCTCAAATGCCGCCATTGTGGCAACAAAGGGAATGCCAGCCCCCACAGGCTGGGGGCCTGGTCAGGGCGCCCCCTGGAGGAAGTCTGGGTGGCTGAGGGGGCTGCAGAAGGAGCCTGCCCTTGTGCAGTACAGTCTTGCTTACCTTAGTGTGTTCCCTACAGAACTCAGCCCGGAGCTGGCCAGGTACTAAGTGCTCAATAAATGCTCTGATAGGAGCAAGGAGACACTTAGTAGAAGGTGGGAGACTCCCAGTAATGAAGGCACCACTAGCCTCACGTGCCTCCCCACCCCCCAATTCTCTTTGACTTGAATCGGAGCTGCTGGGTCTTTCAGCCACATTTCGAGAAAGCCCCATTTGCTTATTATCCTCCCTGAAGATGGCAGCTTTTGGAGTCTACCTTTTCTCTTCTGGAGCATAAGTCAGAGGCATAAAGCTGATGCTCCTTGAAACCCCAAACGCTAGCCCTACAACTGTTTTCCCTAAAATATGATGAAGTCTAGGCTGACTTGCTTAAAATAAATATGCAGACATCACAAATCCTGCTGAAATTAAAGACCTGGAATGAATGAGAACAGTCAACCCAAGAGAAAAGGAGAGCATTTAATGCTAAAGTTCACCCCCCTTGGAACTGGCTTCATTTGAGTACGTAGGTTTTATTCCCATCGTGATCCCACAGCCTTGGAATCAAGTCCCAAGACACGTTCCCTGCGCAATGGGGAGCTTGCTTCTCCCTCTCCCATTGCCTGCCACTCCCCCTGCTTGTGCCCTCTTTCAGATAAATAAATAAAATCTTTTTTTTTTTTAAGTTTACACCAAGGGAAGATGATTTAATCAACCAAATAGATAAATTTTTTTTCCACGAAAAAGCAGCTGGAAGTCGGGACTTCACAAGTTGGGAGAAATCTTACCCAACTGCATGGCAAGACAACGGTATGGATGGTCAGTGCCGGGATAGCCCTTTCCAAAAGCCCCCCCTCCCTTAAATGTCATGGTGGTAACATGCTCCAACAGGTGCCCAGCTCACTGTGGCAATTCACCGGGGCACCGGACACAGGGCCGGTGCCTTTCCTTTAACCCCAGTGTCATCCTTAGTGATACGACTCAGTGCGCCCCTAAGGCTGGAGGAGAGGCTGCTGAGGGGGAGGCCTTGCCAAGATCTCCAGTTCGTGGGCAAATCTGAGTCTGACTCTGTTCTGAAGCTGTTCCTGATTTGTGCTGGGAATGTGAGCTGTGAGAGGACTCCATTTGCCTATATTTCTCTTCAATTACAAAAATACCTTCCCTTGGGACACTGGGTAGCTCAGTTGGTTAAGGGGATGCCTTAGGCTCAGGTCATTCTGGGATTGAGCCCCACATCAAGCTCCCTGTTCAGCAGGGAGCCTACTTCTCCCTCTCCCTCTTCTGTTCCCCCTGCTTGTGCTTTCTCTCACTCTCTCTCCCTGCTCTCTGTCAAATAAATAAATAAAATATTTAAAAAAATATTGTCTCTTGTTATGTCTATTGCTCTCTAAGGAGCAGACTTCTCTAGAGAAAATTATAATGCATCCTGTGTGCACAAAAAAAGGAATTAAAGAAATGCCAATATACAGAGGCAAGGATTCAATCAAGTAAATACATCATACTTCTGATTCCCAGCTCTAGTGAAAATTTGGCTCAATCAAATTTATTTTAAGATGAAATATTATAAAATAGGCTCTGTGGGTGCCTGCGTGGCTCAGTTGTTAAGCATCTGCCTTCTGCTCAGGTCATGATTCTCCGGTCCTAGGATCAAGCCCTGCATCATACTCCTTGCTCAGCAAGAAGCCTGCTTCTCCCTCTCCCCCTGCTGTGTTCCCTCTGGCACTGTCTTACTGTCAAATAAATAAGGGCACCTGGGTGGCTCAGTTGGTTGGGCCACTGCTTTCAGCTCAGATCATGATCCTGGAGACCCGGGATCAAGTCCCACATCGAGCTCCTACCTCCGCGGGGAGTCTGCTTCTCCCTCTGACCTTCTCCCCTCTCATGCTCTCTCTCACTCTCTCTCTCTCAAATAAATAAATAAATAAATAAATAAATAAATAAATAAATAAATAAATAAAATCTTTAAAAAATAAGTTAGGGGCGCCTGGGTTGCTCAGTTGGTCAAGCGACTGCTTTCAGTCCAGGTCATGATCCTGGAGACCCAGGATCAAGCCCCACATCGGGCTCCTTGCTCAGTGGGAAGCCCGCTTCTCCCTCTCTCACTCCCCCTGCTTGTGTTCCCTCTCTCACTGTGTTTCTCTCTGTCAAATAAATAAAATCTTTTTAAAAAATAAGTTAAAGAAAATAAAATAGACTCTATTGAATGCATCACACAGAGTA
>PITA01011522.1:0-66436 GCA_004023965.1 Spilogale gracilis | reverse complement strand
ACTTCGAAAAACTGTCCTGACATTGACTCTCACTGCTCACTCTGGGTCCATTGCACTGAGGCCAGAGAGAGATAAGGCTCTGTCATGATATACAGAACACGCCACTCGCTCCTCAGCCTTTCCTCTGAGAAGAAGGCTGTCATTCATAGGGCAGAATTTTCTCCTGGCAGTCCTCTTTCTGTTATTTTATAACCCGAGTCAGCCTACACCTGTTTCACCAGGTCATTGGGTCTAGCAGACCTAATTTGCTTTGAAAAAAGTTTATAATCTACTCATTTTTATTAAAGTATAATTTATCCCTTTAGTTTATAGTTCAATAAGTTTTGACAAATATATACAGTCATGTGACTACCACCACAATCAAGATAGAGAACTGTTCCATTTTCTCCTCCAGTTCCCTCATTCTTCCTGGTAGTAAATGCCTACTTCCAGCCCCAGCTTCTAAAAGAATTCATGAATTTCTGTTCCTGTAGCTTTGCCTTTATCAGAATACCATGTAAATGAAACCATAAAGTATGTAGGTAGTCTTTTGAGAAGCTCCTTTCACTCAGCTTAAAGTCTTTGAGCTCAACTGTGTTGTTTTATGTGTCAGTACTTTGTTCTGATTAATTGATTGAGTCATTCATTCATTCATTCTTTCACGTGTAATATTTTCATGGACGCGTGTGCTATAGTCTGTGAAACTAGCCACTTGTTGAAGGGCAATTTCCTTGTTTCTCGTTTTTTATGATCACAAAGAACTCCACTGTCTACATTTAGAAAAAGTGGGAACTGCCTAGGAGTGAGAGAGCTGGGTCATGTGGTCAATATATACTTAACTGGATAAGAAACTGGGAGAAATGTTCACTTTTAAAATAATTGTTGAAAAATATGTACTGTAGTCCTTCCCATCGGTGAGTTTCCTTTTGTGAAGTCTGATGTGTGTTTGTAGTCTCTTATAGTTGATAAAACCTTGAAATTTTTAGTTCCAACATCATGCAAGAGTCACTTCTATGGAAAAGAATTAGGAAAAGAAGAAACTGATGGTTTAGAAATAGAGAAAGAGGGGGCGCCTGGGTGGCTCAGTTGGTTAAGCGACTGCCTTTGGCTCAGGTCGTGATCCCGGGAACCTGAGGTCGAGTCTCACATTGGGCTCCCTGCCCAGCGGGAAGCCTGCTTCTCCCTCTCTCACTTCCCCTGCTTGTGTTCCCTCTCTGGCTGTGTTTCTCTCTGTCAAATAGATAAAATCTTTAGAAGGAGGCTAAAGAGGGGTGAAGTTTTTGTCACAGAAGCATAGGTAGTGCTAAGTAGGGGTATGGTCCTCTGAGAGAGCTTGCACTCCTGATAAGAGGATGGTAAGTGAGCTGAGGGGTAGAGGGGCTTTCTAGAACCTCAGGGGCCTTTCTGGAGGCAGAGGTATTCGTGACAAGTAAGTACCGATGACTCTGGGTTCTAAAGTCAGAAAGGCATTGTACATTTGGAGGAAACAGTGCACCTGCCCGTTAGTGTATTTGCTTGTTCCACCAAGGCAAGATGAAGTGATGTGTGTCCTCATTGCTGAAGGTATGTGAGATCCTAAAGGACATAGGAAATGGAAATAAACATTTGGTATCCATTGTGACTGATGTAAAATATGTCATGTGTCCCTGACGGACATTATATTCGTGATGTGTACACATTTTAGTTTAAGAAATACATAAAGAAGGCCCAAGAGGCCTGCAGGAGTTCATCACAGTTTTAGTGCCAGTCCACCCATGTCGTCTCAAGTCTCTGACTGTGGATTCTTCTACCACAGAAGCTTTGGAAATAAACCTCACCATCAAGAAACACTTGCTTTATAACTAAGGACGTTATGATCAATGCGTTGTTGTGTGTGTTAGTGCATGTGTGTGTGTGTGTGTGTGTGTGTGCGCGCGTGTGTGTTAGCACACTCCACATGTTTTAATCATAGACTCGATTAAACATGTAGAGTGTAAGGAGAAAAAAAGAACTAATGAAAGCTAGTGACACAAATTAATTGAAATTCTTAGACAATTAAATATATATTGTGTGTGTGTTTTAAGATTTTATTTATTTGAGAGGAGAGAGAGAGCATAAGGAGGAGGGAGCGGGAAAGGGAGAGAGAGAAGTAGGCTCCCCGCTGAGCAGAGAGCCTGATGCTCCTAGGACCCCAAAATCATGACCTGAGCCAAAGTCAGCCACTTAACCGAATGTGACACCCAGGTGCCCCAAATATATGGTGTTTTAATAGCTGGTAATGAAATATGATATGAGGATTGAAGGGACTCAAACCATATTGTTTTAAAATTATTTTTAACTTCTAATACCAAAAAAATCAATAAAGAAACATTAAAAAAATAAAAGGAAGGACTAAAAGCATCTTTCTAAGTAACGTAAAACAACAATATCAGATTTATTTTCATACTCTGGGACTTGAGATGAACAATTTCTTAAGCAAGACTAATAAAATAAGATGGTAGGTTAAATGTCCGCAGATGGTAGGAAGCTATGAGATTGGTTAGAATATTCAGGAATCCCAAATTACATGAGGAGGTGATACTGGTTAAGAGCACTGGCATTACATCAGAGTCACCAGTTGACCTAAGTTTGAATCCTATTTCTGCCACTTAAGAGCAGGGTCATTTGGGTTGGAGAAGTTCTTTTACCTCACCCTGGAGGAAATTGCAGCGCCCTCCCAGGGCTGTTGGAAGCATTGCAAGAGCTTGCACAGATCTCAGCTCAGTACCTAGACCATAGCCCGTGTTCTGGAGTTACTGCTGCTGCCCAAGTTCTGAATGAGAAACAGAATTAATCCAAAGTGACTGCTTTTGTTGTTTTTTACGTACAGTCTCTAGATGTTTTAGGCTGATACTCAGGAGTTTTTGCCTTATATTAAAACTCACCTTGTCATAAGGTTTGGAGCCTAAGGAGTCCAGATATGTTTTCCAGTTGCCTCTTTGATGGATGAGGAAACTGAGTCATAGGGCCATTGTTACTTTCCAAGGTCGCACATGGCCTGTTGCACCAGAAGCAGCACTAAAACCCAACTGTCTGTTCCCAACCCAGAGCCTCCCCCACATCATAACAAAATACATGGCTTTAGGTCACTAAGCACAGGCACACACATACATAATTCTACTCATTTACTTGTCATCTTCTAAAATTTCACAAGAACTGATTTGTCATCTTTTTTTTTTTTAAGGATTTTATTTATTTATTTGACAGAGAGAGGGAGATCACAAATAGGCAGAGAGGCAGGCAGAGAGAGAGAGGAGGAAACGGACTCCCTGCTGAGCAGAGAGCCCGATGCGGCCTCGATTCCAGGACCCTGAGATCATGACCTGAGCCAAAGTCAGAGGCTTTAATCCACTGAGCCACCAGGCGCCTGATTTGTTATCTTCTTACAATTTTTTTTTTTAGTCTCTGAGGCTGATTAGAGACTAGATATTACTAACTGGGAACATCAACCAAAACACAGTTAAAGAGACCAGTAGATTCTTCAATGCTTTCACCTTCAGAAGCAATTTATGGCTGTGCTCAGATTGGCTATGCCCTTTCCGAACACTGCCATGCCAGGGGAACCCATTTCAAACTTTGCCCATATTAGCATATACTTCTCTAATCTGCAGTCTTTTTTTCTCTCTCAAAAGCAGTTAGGGGCTTAAATGTTTTCTATATGTAGAGATCTTTCCTTTTTGAGGTTCTAACAAAGAAGCACTTGCAACGTCTTTAAGGAGATACCTTGAAGGTCCCGAGGTCACACAGTTGATCTGCAGTGACAGTTGCCTCTTATATAAAACCTTGTAATGATCCTAACGTTTCAGAGTTAAATGATATTTACTGCAACATGAAACTCAAATGGAAACTTGACTTCCTACTGTACCAGAGGACTGTCAACAATTCCACACTTGTGCACAATTTATAGTAAATCAAGTATTTGGAATTGCATTTCATGTTGAATATTTTAAGTGCCTTTAATAAAGATGATGTGATTTGCAAGTCACATAATGAAGCCAATCTAAATAGGAGTTATTAAAAAAGAATAATAACTATTTAAGTAAGCATCTCTCTCCCCTGGCAGTGTGATTCAGATCGTCAACTTGCTTGATTTTTTTTTTTTTTAAACAATAACAACAAATACTCTTGGCAAGTATGGCCTACTCAAGTTTGAATCACATCTGGGTTTTATTTAATGGTAAACTCCTGGGGCATCTGGGTGACTCAGTCATTGAGCATCTGCCTTCCACTCAGGCCATGATCCCAGAGTCCCAGGATCGAGCCCCACAACGGGGTCCCTGCTGAGTGGGAAGCCTGCTTCTCCCTCTCTCACTCTCCCTGCTTGTGTTCCCTCTCTAGCTGTGTTTCTCTCTGTCAAATAAATAAATGAAATCTTTTTTAAAAAAATAAAGGTAAGCTACTGAAAGCCTCTGAACTTAAACTTCATCATGCTTTTCGAAACTGTCTCTGTGGATACATCTACATGAACAGAGGAATTCAGGCAGAGGAGGCCACTTGAAGGAGAAGGAAGAAAAATAAACTGTCAGCTTTTCAAACCTGATTTTGTCTCTGATACTAGAATCTATTCTATCTATCATCTATCCATCTATCTATCTATCTATCAATCATCTATCTATCTATCTATTACCTATCTATCATAAGTATGGGTGAAACCATCTACCTCTTTAAACAGCTGCTCTCAGAAGCAGAGTATTAGGGAGTGTGGCCCTTTACTACCTTAACAGCAGCCTTCATGGTGCAGGGTTGCATGCAAAGCAATGGGTTTTAGGGTATTGGTCTTAATTATAATCGACACTTTGAAATCTAAAAAGATCAGCAAGTTTAACTCTACTGGTTCATGATCACTTTATAATGACAAGATTATAAAGCTAATATAGCCATGAATTTGAAAACATGTCCCTGGAGCCCTAATTTCTGCCTCTACTCAAGGGGCTAACTATAGGATTAAAAAAATCATAAAATCTTCCCTTTTGTATCTTCACATCATAAATGCACTGTGACTGATGCAAAATGGAGTAGCTGTAGTGGCTAGGGAAAGATACGCCTTTTTGTAGAGATATGTGATCTTTCATTGACCCCAGGATAGGATGTTTCAAGTAAGCAATCAGAAGTTGTAAGCAATCAGAAGTTGCTTGCTTTTAAAGGGATGAATCCTATGGTATGTAAATATCTCAGACTGTTAGGAGAAGAAAAGCTGATAGCATGACAAGGACACGTTACCAGGGTGAGAACTCTGTGATGAGCCAATGTGTAATCGTGTAAGGTTGTATGGCCTCGTTGAAGTATCCTCTGGTTTGGTCCTGTGAGGAAACTACAATGATTTTTGAGTCATTGCTGGTCCCGTCATACAGGAGTAATTATTGCAAGGATGATCATCACGTGGCAGTGACTTAGACCCTCGGAAGAGGTGAAGCAATGCATCAGACGTTCCACAGAGAACAGGGATGGTAAATTTCCACTTTCCACCCCCACCTCTGCCATCACTGGTCAAGTTATGTTTTCTCCCTGGTGACTGAGCTCATCTGGGCACATGTCCCAGGCTGAGACTTTGGCAAGCAGGCCTGGGTGTGGGAGTGGCAGGAATTGGACCATTGAGTACTGCTGGGTCAGGAAGCGGAGAATAGTCCATAGAGTCGAATCCAAACACAAGTGGTACGACAAAGTCCACTAAAAAGGGTCTACACCACAAGAGAGGTGTGCTGGAGCAGGTAGATTTGGAGGGTGGTAGAAAGATGACGCATAGCAGAGTTTGGGTTCTTTTTCCATCTCTGCCATCACATGACCTCAGGCAAGTCTCTTATTCCTTTTATAGGAAGAAATTGATTGGCAAGATGATTTTTAAGGAACTTCTCTTACTGTCTTATTCTATGCCCTGCCACTCAGAAAGAAGAACCTCATTATGAACAAATTGAAGGTCATAGGATCCTTGAGATTATTGAGTTTTTAATTAAGTTTCAGAGTAAGTGCTAATTGGTAGTTATATCTCATACTCTTTGTGACTTCTACAAGAGAGCATTTTTAAATATAAACATACAAGGTTTTGCTGTTCCTTCTTAATATGTTTTAAAAATTAACTTTTGAGGGACACGTGGGTGGCTCAGTTGGTTAAGCGACTGCCTTCGGCTCAGGTCATGATCCCCGAGACCAGGGATCGAGTCCAACATCGGGCTCCCTGCTCGGCGGGAGGCCTGCTTCTCCCTCTCTCACTCCCCCTGCTTGTGTTCCCTCTCTGGCTGTGTTTCTCTCTGTCAAATAAATAAAATCTTTAAAAAAATTAACTTTTGATATTTTTAAAGCAATGCACTAGTCCAAGATGCTGATATTTGTTAAAGTTTGCTTTCTTTTATGGATATGTTTTGTAGGGTCAATGTGTAGGTTAGAGTTCTCAAACTGATAGGCTGCTTGATGTATTACACTTGAACACATTTTACTTGGATCACATAATTGTACTATTTTAAACTAATTCCCACTTTTGAAAATGAAGAACCTATAACATAGAAAAATCAGGAACGTTGGCTTTTCTTGGGAAGATCTGGCAGCACCAAGCCTACATTCCCAAATGATAATAAATGTCTGACCTTGAGTCCAAGTTGCTTCTTCTAGATGGCTTAGACCCTGTCCGGTTCACCTTGGCTGCCTCTGTGCCAAACGAGGCCTCTTCTTGGAAATATGTGAAATAGCCTGTTACTGTCGTTTGGTACCAGAGTGGAGCTGCAGACCTTTATGATGCATCTGCTCTGTCCAGCACTATGTGAGAAGCACACGATTATTTGTTTACTCATTAATGTGACAGATATTTATTGAGGGCCCATTATGTGCCAGGTATTGTTCCGGGTGTTTCTTTTCATGAAAGAAAAAGTTAATGAATGAAGCAAATAAATAATATCAGATGTTGATAAAGATAATAAAATAAATGAAGTAAGAAAACATGATAGAGAACTAAAAGAGGCTCTTGAGGCAAGGGACCCAGCAATGACAGTAAGGTGTGCTCGGGACTCTGATGGAGGCCCAGACACTGTGTTGCAGGTGCACATGAAGTAGGGCTCTTAATCCAGAGTCTAGGACTTAGTGGTAGCTTTTAGCAAGAAATTATACCTGGGGAGAATCTTAGAGTATAGAGGAGAGCACTGATGGGTGATTAAGTAGGCAAACCAACCATAGAGTTAAAACAGTCATGCAGAATTACCTCAAGAATAAGAGAAGTTTGGTCTCAGGAAACTTATGGGGGATCAGAAGCCCTGGGAAATTCTGTTCTAATTTCCAATTGGGTGCATTTTGCATTTTACGGAACTGTTTGTATTTTGACACACAATTGCTCTTCCATGTTTACAGTTGCTAAAGGACCTGATCAGGTGTAACCCCAAAGAGAGCAGCCATGGGCACCAGTGGCAAATGGCACAGTGTGCAGGGCAGAGAGTGTGAGGAAAGTTTGGCATGCTCATTCATCTGAAAGGTATACCTTCCCAGCACAAGAGTGTATGGCTTCAGGAAGGACGTGGTGGGGGGTTGCCCAGAAGGAGCAGTGGCTCATTGTTATATAAGTGGTTGGCCTCAGTATAAGCCAAAGCAAGAGGCACAAATAACAAATCTGGCCAGCTACCCAGTCTAGCCGTTAGCCTCATGGACCAACATGAGAAAACTGTCTACAGTAGTGTCTACGCAATAGCGTGTATGTCCTAGTTTTTTGTTTTTTGTTTTTTTTTTTGTTTTTTTTTGTTTTTTTTTATGAGAGAAAATATAGTATAAGCTACTTTTATAAGATTGCAATAACTTCTTTCTCTTTAAATAGTTTGCTTTACACATACCAGTGACAGGGACCCAGCAGGAAACAGATGTCATACTAAAACTGTGTATTGTGAAGGATTAATAAAAGGTCTATTTACATAAGTTGGGTAGAAATTAAGGAAACCAACAAGGGTCATGCAGCACCCTGGACAAGGAGAAGCATAGTCATCTTTGAATGGCATGGAGAGTGCTGTCTCCCAGGAAGTTTGGTAGGCAGAATGGACAACCAGTGGAGACCCATCAGGGAGTAAAAACCTCAAACTTATATTAATTCTGCTTTCAGATAGTTTATTGTCTCCAATGACCAAAGTCATCAAAAACTGGAAGGGTAAGGAGCCTATTGCTGCAATCCGATAGGTCAGCCTCTCAAGAAAGGATAGAGTAGGCTAGAGCGTACACATGGGGGCAGGCAAGAGAAAATGTCCAGAGTGGTTATTGAACAGTTATGTAATTATATATATAGAGAGAAAGAGAAACAGAGACAGGGCTCCTGGGTGGCCCAGTTGGTTAAGCGTCTGCTTTTGGCTCAGGTCGTGATCCCGGTGTCCCGGGATCCAGCCCTGCATCAGGCTCCCTGCTCAGCAGGAGGCCTGCTTCTCCCTCTCTAACTCCCCCTGCTTGTGTTCTTTCTCTAGCTGTGTTTCTGTCAAATAAATAAATAAAATCATTTAAAAAGAAAGAGAGAGAGAGAGAAACAGAGACAGAGAGACAGATAATCTGAAGGAAATCCTTTTAACATCAAACTATGGAAGACATATATGTAGTTATATAGGTAGATAAAGATATAGATATATAAAATATAGATATTATTCCGAGGACAATCTTTTTCAACATAAAGCATTATAGGCAGTTGTAACAGAGATGAGCTAGAACTGTTTTTAGTGGTCTCCCCTGTACCTTTCTATTATGAAATTAACACATACGGGGTGCCTGGCTCAGTTGGTTAAGCGACTGCCTTCCGCTCAGGTCATGATCCCGGAGACCGGGTTCGAGCCCTACATCAGGCTCCCTGCTCAGCAGGAAGCCTGTTTCTCCCTCTCTCACTCCCCCTGCTCGTGTTCCTTCTCTGGCTGTGTTTCTCTCTGTCAGATAAATAAATAAAATCTTAAAAAAAAAAAAAGAAATTAACACATACATATCACTTGAGTATTCCGATGTGATTTTTCTTGCATTATATACTTTAAATAACTTTCTAAAGCTTCACAACAATTCTCTGCAGAAGGCAGAGCAGATAATTCTTATTTACCTTTCTCTTCCATTTTACACACCAATTAATGAAGCTCAGAAGGGCCAATGAGTTACTGAAAGTTACAAAGTTACAAAACTTGTCCCATCTAGCTTGCACTCAGCTCTGCCATCCTGTCCAGCTGCTTTTCTTTAATCCCTAATGATAGTTAATCCTGGCTCTTCCTCCTCAGAAAAAGAAAACTCAAAACTAATTTTTAAAATCAGTCATATGGTATAAATGCAGGTCTATAAATATCACTCTGTGTTTTTGAGCCTGAATAACCATTAAAGCTCTGTTTCCTCCCCTCATTTACTCCTTTATGAGGTATCAGGTTTCCTTTTTTACTTGTGTGGAATGAATTATTTATTCCCCACTGTTCCCTCAGAAGGAACGCTTCTTCCCTCAGAAACCCACATGACTCTCTCCTTTCCTTACTTCTATTCCCAGCCCAATGTCATGCTAGCAAGATAGGTATTCCCTGACCTCTCTGCCTCCCCCTCCTCCAAACTTGCCCTCCCTCACTCTCTAGCCAAGTAGAAATAGAAACATAAGACAAGTCACAATTGCAAAGCACTTAGGTAATTTTAAATTTTCTAGCAGTCACATTTTAAGGAAGCAAAAGGACACAGGGACAAATTAATTTAAATAATGTATTTTATTTAACTTAATTTATCCAAAATATTGTCATTTCAGCATGCATTCATGAGATATTTTATATTCTCTTTTTCATATTTAAGTCTTCAAAATCTGGTACTTACACTTAGTACAGTTCTGGTAAATACACTGTATTTATACGTGGAACACATCTCAGTTGGGACCAGCCGCCTTCTAAGTGCTCAACAGCCACATGGGACTAGTAGCTACCATATTGGTCAGTGCAGCTCTATGCCTTTTACCCCACCTTACTTTATTATTACTATTATTATTATTATTATCATGAGGTTCAGAAAGGTAAAATGAGTTATTCAAAACAGATGACAAAGTTTACTATTATCAAACCTAAGATGGAATTCAACTTACCACTTTTGACATATTACATATTGATTTATTGTCTTCCTTCCTGTGATTATAAATTTTTTAAAGAATTATTTATTTATTTATTTATTTATTTATTTGACAGAAACACAGCTAGAGAGGGAACACGGGGGTGGGGAGTGAGAGAGGGAGAGAGGGAGAAGCAGGCTTCCCACCGAGCTGGGACCCCAATGCGGGGCTTGATCCCAGGACCCCGGGATCATGACCTGAGCCGAAGGCAGATGCTTAATGACTGAGCCACCCAGGGGCCCCAGTTATAAACTTTGTAAGGGCCGGGAAATTAATCTGTTTTATTCATTGTTGGGTCTATAATGGGTGCAGTGCTATCTCACCCAAAGCAAGCCTTCACATCTTTGTTGGATGAATAACAGTCTTATAAAGCAGGTTCAGCTTTGACTACCCTCCTGCACCACCCCTCCCCTGCATTTGCAAGAGGATGCAGGGCACTAGAAGTACCTTTCCCCAGGCCACACAGCTAGTTAATGGGTTTCTACCCAGACAGTCTGTTCTTCAAGAGCACATACTTAATCTAAGCTACTCTGCTGAACTTAAAAAATACACAATACATTGATGAGAATGGTAAACTGTCACTTTTTTCATGTTTTTCTCATAATTTTCCTTTTTTCAAATACTATTAAAACAAACACATATCAACAAGACACAAAATGATTTATAAGGTGATAACTTCAGGTCCTGCCTAGCTAGCAGGAAAGGATGGCTTCAGTGGTAAGGCTCTTGCTCCCTTCAGACCCCAGTAATTGTGTGCTCTACTGATTTACGAGAAGGTTGACTCAGGAGTAGATTTTTCCTCACAATAAAGCATTGTTTGATAGAAGCTAAGTTCTCATTATTTTGTTGAACAGTTCTCTGGAAATGCATTATATGGACTTGATAGACAATGATCAATTGTTTAAAGAGCTGAAGTTTGATGGATGTGGGTATGATATATGGGCATAGTTATTCTGATTCAATCAGAAGGCCTATTGATTGATTGATTAAGTGGTTTAAAAGAGAAATGTTTAAAGGTTCTGGATTGTAGCTGAATTTACTGTCTTGCCTTCGCTCCTCTGGGCCAGCATCTATGTCACTATGTCACTGTATGTAATGATTATGCGCTGTCACCGCACAGTGAATATCATAATAACAACCAATATTTGTTGTGTGTTTTCTTTGTTTCAGGTATATAAGGGGCCTGGGATTATCTCAAACATGTTTAAGGAGAATTTGCTGTCTCCATAC
Organism: Spilogale gracilis; assembly: GCA_004023965.1. NCBI lineage: Eukaryota > Metazoa > Chordata > Mammalia > Carnivora > Mephitidae > Spilogale > Spilogale gracilis. The sequence goes on along the minus strand of PITA01011522.1, from coordinate 55,152 downwards.
CATAGATTCTCCATACCGTAGATATAGTAATAGAGGGGGGAGAGATTTAGTAAATTTCCCACGGTTCAATACCTGCTAAGAGTCAGTACTCTGATTTGAATGATCAGAATCCAAACTCCATGTCCAAACTTTTGGCTTGCCCCCCCTTACATTATCAGCATCCTAACTCATCAGGCCCCTGCCTCATTCTGTTCTCTGAAAGGACTTCAAAGGAAGTATCCCCTCCTTGGCTTTGGAGCCAGAGATAACTGGGTTCTCATCCAACTCTGACGATTACTAACTGTAGGAAATTGGGCAAAATGATTTACCCGCTGAAAGCCTCACTTCCTTTATTTGTAAAATGGGGCTATAATACCAATAGCACTGTTATGATAAGCAATCGTATATCTAAGCTGCTTAGCACAGGGTCTAGTGTTGAGAAGACACATAACGGCAATTATCTCTATAATTACAAAGTACTTCAGGAGAATAAAATGCTGTTCTTATTTACACTACATCTTTTTGCTCTAACAAGAGGTAGCAGCAATTAGAATTAACAGGGATGGCATTTTAAAGGAATAAAATGAAATATCTTCATGGATTCTGTATGTGCCTAACTTAGCCGTAATACATCTGCAATTTGACTACAAGGATAAAATTATTAGGATGGCTGTAAGATCTCATGCTTCATGACATAGCTTGACGACTGGCTGAAGTCAAGAATAAATTCTCTCTGTGCTGTTGTAGAGCCTGGTGAGGGATATTTGATGCATTTTGTGCTTTCTGTTGAAGCATCTGGCATTATATGAGGAAGAAGCTTGGTGTTAGCTGGATGGGCTATTGGTCTGTTCTACTTAAGCCATAATACATACTGTGTCCTGCAGCCATGCTTGCTTAAAATCACATGTGGCTGCAACCTTTGAACTAAAAAGTGCTGCACCGGTCGTGTCTTGCTGATGACACACATTTTGCAAACCAGACTGTATCCCTTAAGTATTGTGCGTTACTACCGATCAACTTCACTTTCACTCAGCTCTTGAAAATCACCTGTCTCCAGAGGCATTTGAAGATTAATTTAAAAGGGAAAAGAAAAGTAATTTCTGAAAGCTACTTTAGATGAGAAAAATAACTCCATTACATTGCTCTTCTTTTGTTCTTTTGGAGCAGGACTCTGCTTCTTGCATTGCGCTTTTGCATTCTGGGGGTGATCCGATGCTGATGCTTGTAATGTTGAGGAGGACAATGACGTGCATGATGTCCATTTATGCATAAATCCTATGTTTTGGGCACTTTACATACCCCATATCTGGTCTCCAAGATAATGCTCTCATTCATAGAAAAGTTAAATGATTTATTAAACACAGAAGTAATTCTATGACAGAGCAAGGATCCAAGCCCAGGTTGGCCTCACTTCAAAAGCCGAGCTGATCCTTCCACCCTTTTTCCCTTTGCCTTTCTTTCCTTCCTTCCTTCCTTCTCTCTTCTTCCCTGTCTCATTTACTTACTTTCTTTCCCTTACTCTCCCTTCCCTTTCCCTTAAAAATTCTCTTTTTGGGGGGCGCCTGGGTGGCTCAGTTGGTTAAGCGACTGCCTTTGGCTCCGGTCATGATCCCGGAGATCCGGGATCGAGCCTCATTTCGGGCTCCCTGCTCGGCGGGAAGCCTGCTTCTCCCTCTCTCACTCCCTCTGCTTGTGTTCCCTCTCTGGCTGTGTTTCTCTCTGTCAAATAAATAAAATCTTAAAAAAAAATTCTCTTTTTTGTTTGTTTTAATTAGACTCATTGAAATTGAACAACTGGCTTAACCGTGCACAATTAATAAGAGGAGGATCTCGAGTGGCACAGCAAGGGTGCTTAATCAAAATCCATCACAGGCAGCTTTTTAAGTTGTCCTCGTTCATTGTCCTATGTTCAAATACCCAAGATTCTGTCTTTTGTCTCTTTGTGTACACACACAAATAAGCACTCAAGTCACCCTCCAGACAATGAGCTCACCATAGTCCTGATTTCTCTCTCTTTCTCTCTCTCTCTGTTCTTTTCTTTTCTTTTCTTTTCTTTTCTTCTCTTCTCTTTTCTTTTCTTTTTTTTCTTTTTTTCCCAAATTGTCTTCCTCTGTCAAGTATGGGATCTAAGAATCCTTTCCTATTGCCCAGATCTGGCTGTAAGGCCAGTTAGTATTTTGAAGGGATGGAAGAAAGCAGATTGAGGTTACAATGAGAAGAGGTATCTTCTAATCTGATTGCTTCCACTATGTTAGGAGTATATATCCAAGTTGCAGGGTTTTTTCTATGAGCCCTTGTTATATTAGAAGGTGCTCCTTAAAATATTCTACTACATGATTTTCTTAAGTTTTACAGTATCAGGAATTTTATTTTATTTTTTAAAGATTTTATTTATTTATTTGAGAGAGTGAGAGAGAGCACAGAGGGAAAGTGAGAGGGAGAGCAGACTCCCTGCCAAGCAGAGAGCCACGTGGGGCTCAATCCCAGGACCCTGGCATCATGACCTGAGCCAAAAGCAGATGGTTAACTGACCGAGCCACCCAGGCACTCCCAGTATCAGTAATTTTAAATATAGTTCCTGCCCCTCTCTGACTAGTTGATACCTCATTTTTCTTATTTTCTTAAATGTATAAACTGTTTATTGGCTTTTGTTGTTTGCATACATCTGTTGGAAATGTTTTTAAAAACTTTTGAAAATATCAGTATGAAGATAATTACCTCTAATATTTCTAACACCTGATATACTTTAAAAAGAAAATATACTTTTTCAACCTATGAGTGTTAATTCTTCTTAATATATTCTATTTATGGATAAAGGAAAACTGAATCGCAGGAAGGTCGGGTAATTTGCCCAAGGTTACACGGCTTACAAATGGCAAAGACACATGCAAGCTTTAGTATTCTGATTGTGAGTTTAAGATTCCCCCAAAAGGCAGAGCCCAAGACCAGGGTCTGCACTGCAAGTAGTTCAGTTTGAGAAGGGATCACAAGGAACCAAAATGGAAGATTGGAAAGAATCAAATAAAGGTATGTTATCACGCTGATCGCTGCCCTGGAGACCTAAGTTCAATCATACAGCTTCCCTCTGAGGTGCTGTACACAGTAGTCTCAGAAATTTCCACTCGAGAGACTGAAGAAGGAGGCAGTCCTCCAGTTTCTGTTTCCCTTTGGGTATGGATGGCAGCATGGGATAAATCCCCCAGAAATTTAAATCTGTACCTGTGTGTGAACTCAGTCTCCCACAGGCATCCCTCACTGAGGTGCCAGAAAAGCTCTGGGGAAGAAAGCAACAGACACCCACTGTACTGAAGCCTGGAGCTGAGAGTTTACAGCTGTGTGAAGCTAGTTGCCAAACTATAGCTGAAGGAAAAATGGCTAAGAGCTAATGAGGTGGTCACAAGAAATATCCAAATATGTAAATTGTGTATTCTATTTAAAAGTAGAACATCTTCAAGATGTTCACAGTATCTTGGAGAATGACAGATATTCAGATAATGACAGTATTGCAGTGGGCAGTAGCATTAATAGTGGTAGCTCAGAGGAGGACATGGTTGCTCTGTCTGAAACAGGTGGGAGCTGGAGTGGCCTGGGAGAATTCACAAAAGGAACTTACGATCTGGGCTTGAAGAAGAGTTGTCAGAAGCAGTGGGAGGAAAAGGACATTATAGGGGGAATGTGGGGAGAAGAGTGGAGCCCTCCTGTCCTCTTCAGGAGGGACAGACATCCTGTGCAGAGTGCAGTGAGGGTGTCATTGGCAGAAGAGGCTGGAAAACCTTGATGCTGGACTAGGAGGGCACAGAATGACCAACTGTGAGTGGGAAAGGAGGGAGAAGAGCCACTTAGAACATCATTGATGACCCTCGCTGGCCAAATTTGGAAGAATTTGTGAAGTAAATTGGAAGCGGGAAGTCAAACAATTGTTTTTAGTGCTGAATAGAATTGAGTAGGATTTTAGAAAGGAGTGAGTAGTGAGGAAGAAAGCCTACCTGACTGAGGATGAAAACTGATGCAGTACAATCTTCAGAGAAGTGAATGTGTATGAGATAGAGCCTGGGGGATATGGTGGCAAAACCTAGAGATATGTTAGAGGTTTTTTGCATCCAATTACCCCACCTGTTTAACAGCTGTGCGAGTATGAACAATTTCGTTAATCTCTGTAGCCTTAGGATCTTCATCAAAAAATGAGGTTAAAAATAGACACCATAGAAAAGCTTTGTGAAAAGAAATAACTCAAATGTCCATTGATGGATGAATGGATAAACCAAATGTGGTATACACATATAATGGGTTATCATTCAGTCTTAAGAAGGAATGAAATTCTGATACTTGCTGCAACATGACTGAACCTTGGAAACTTTATGATAAGTGAAATAAGCTGGACATAAAAATACAAATATTATGTGATTGTACTTCAATGAGATACCTAGAATGGTCAAATTCATAGAGACAGAAAGTAGAACAGTGGTTACCATGGATGGGGGTGGAGAGGGAAATGAAAAATTACTCTTTAATGGGTAGAGAGTTTTGGTTTGGGATCATAAAAAGTTTTGGAGATGGGTAGTGGTTGCACAGCAGTGTGAATGGGCTCAGTGCTACTGAACCACATTTTTAAAGACACTTAAAATAGTAAATGTGTCTATAATAAATATTTTACCACAATAAAAAGTTAAGTGTTGTGAAACTTGAGATGAGAATTGCATACAGATAACACAGTTTCATAGCAATGATGATCAAAATGTTTAATAGGTAGGTATCAAGGTCTTTGTGAATGTAGGACAAGCAAGAAGGAAGATAGGTGAAGGTGGTCTAGGAAAGGAGGCCAAGCCACCTAAGGGGAAATAGTAAGGAGGTGTAAAGAGCTCCTGCCTGGTGACTGTTCTCCGGGTGAAGGAGTATGAAGGTTGAAGGTGAGGTCAGAGACTTGGGGAAAGTTACAAAGCTGTGGGACAGGTGCTGTGGGTGGGAAAGGAAGCCGACTAGGGATGAATAACATAATTGCCAAGTAGCAGAGAGGAACCAGCTGAGGTTGAATATAATGAATTTGTAATGGAGCCAAGTGAGCATGGCTATGTCATTTTCTCTAGCAGTACTTGGCAACACAGAAACAACCCAGAGAAATAGTCAGTTGGATTGATTTAGGGTATGGCATTGGCAAGACAGTTGTGGTCAAAAGTTTAAGAGTTGAGGAAATTGAGGGTACTCATGAGAATACAATTTAATTGGTTGACCATGTGGTCCAGGCTGGAGAGAAAAGAAAAAAAAAAAAAAAGAAGGAGGGGTTGAGAGGCCGAGAGGAGACCTGGAAGCAAAGGACCGGAGGTTGTGGAAAAAGGAGCATACAGTAATCATGGATTGTGATCAGAGGTCAGGATGCTTCAGTTCAAGATTTTGGAGGAGTGGTTCTAGGTACTAATCAAGTAGATGCTTGGGCTGAAGGCAAGTGGGTGATTTCAAGTTTTAGGTGTATACGAATTACCAAGGGTTCTTTAAAACATCCTTTGTTGTGTCTAACACCCAGAGTTTCTGATTCAGTAGGTCTGGGGAGGGGCCAGTGAATCTGCATTTCTAACAGGTTTTCATTTGATGCTGATGCTGCTGGCTTGAAGACCACACAGAATCATGGGAGTAGAGCATGGAAAAAAAAGTCTATCTAACATGAGGGGGTAGAGTGGATCTTCAATATGGGTATTACACATGGAAGAAGATGAAGAAGGAATATTCAGTTCCATGTGCTAAAGTTGTAAAAGAACATGAGGAAATGACCTCGTCTGATGATGTTCATCAGGAGAATATAGAGTTAATGAAGGGTAAGATCTCTAATAGGTTGACCAGTTTACCATCCAATGAGGGCTGTACATAGTGTACAGCCCTCATTGGTGTGACCCTAGTCTACAGGTTCAGGTACCTTTAAGGACCCCTAAACAAGGCTACACTTAGTTATATATGCATCCTAGGTGGCTTAGTGGCTTAGTGCCCTTTTTTTGGATTTGTGTTATATGGACATAAGTGTTTATCCATGTATTTTAATTTAATTTAATTTAATTTTTATTTTTAAATTTTATTATATTTTTATTTTTTTATTGTGTTATGTTAATCACTATACAATACATCATAGTGTTCATTTTATATCAAAATTATGAAGGGGTACCGGGCTGGCTCAGGCTTGTGCGGTAGAGCTTGTGACTCTTGACCTCAGGGTTATAGGTTCTAACCTCACAGTGATGTAGAGATTACTTAAAAAGAAAAAGAAAAAAAGTAAAAACAAGCACTTAAAAATTACATTCAGTGAGAAAAATCTAAAAATGGATCTTTCTACTAAAGAAATTAAAATTTTTATGTATAAATATTATGTATAATTTTTTGTCTAGAATAAAAGATTTCTTACATGTACTTTATAATTGGTATATTTAATTCTCAGTCTTTTCATCACTCAAAACATTTACTGGCTCACATTCACTAGGACAGTTGTAAAATCTCATTGAAAATAGTTTGAAATTCCTCATTCTTTCTTATTGGCAAGTGTTTTCCACTTAGAATTACAACTATATATATTGTTATTCTAAGTGGAAAACACTTGCCAATAAGAAAGAATGCAGATTTTCAAACTATTTTCAGTATATATATATTTGTAATTTTTGACCCAGTGAAATTTTTGGAAGCTATGTTGAAGACTTTCACAATTAGACTTTTAAAATAATGAAGATAACCCCCCTTTCCTCAGTCAGCAGCACCATGGCATGCATTATTCAGTCTTAGAATTTTAGCTGATGCTGTCTGGCATTTTCAGGCATCGGTGAGCTCACTGATCTCAGAATTGGTAGCAAGATCTGTCATTTCAGAATTGGATGGGGTGAATGCTATCCCTATTTGTTGGAGATAAGTGGGTGAAAATGAGGTAAGACTTTCAATTTCTGCTGGCATTAGACAGATTTTATGAGCTTCCCTGGAAATTCTCAGTATCTCCATCCCCTAGACCTTCAGCTTCTTGCACTAGGCTATCCACTATCAATGTCAGGGAACAGACTCCCACATCTACCTGGTGTCGTCCAGGTGTAGGAGGACCAAATTTCCTTTTGGGCTGTGGCTAGCTGGTTACTTTAGTTAGCGCTAAACTCTGGGTCTCTGTCTTTTCCCAATACTTCCAGACTTGAGTGAAATGCCACACCTGTGGAAAAGTGAAATACGGTTTTGTCCCAAAGAGGTCAGATGATGCAGTCTGGAAGAGCAGGCGTTGACTTCCTATGGGGGCACACTTGGGACAATTTGGAGAAAAGGAGAAGGAAAGGTAGCCAAATTCCCTTTCTCTCCTCTCTGTCTCTCTCGTTGGCTGCTGCACAGTACGGTTTCTCAGCACAGCCTGTCTGGAAATATCAGATGTGGTCCAGCAGAGTTGGCTGTGTCTCTTCACGGCTCCTTGTGAAGCAGTGGCTATGCATCGCCTTGCAAATCTTGCCAATCTTCCCTGTCTCGCATCCCATTTCCTCCCTCTCGCTGCCCGGGCTGTGCACCTCCTAAATATAGCATTAATATTAGTTCTTGCCTTGGGCTCTGTTTCCTAAGGAGCCAGGTCTGAGACGTCACTCAAGGGCACTATGTACTTTGGTAAGAGCAAAAGCACTTACATTTCACTAGGTCTGTGAAGAGTCATATCTAAAAGCCAGTATTCCAAGGATATTATAGGGCAGTGACTCTCAGTATAAGGTCCTCAGGTCAGTACACTCAGCATCACCTGGGACGTCCTTAGAAATGCAAATTCTCAGGTGGTAGGACCCAGAAATCTGTGGTGCTGTTGTTTTAAGCCTTCTGGGCGATACTGTAAATCTTGCGTCTCTCTGATTTAGGGCTTCTGATAAGATTGATGCCCTGGCCTTCCCAGACACTGATACTGTTAGAAGAAGCAAATCAGTTCTCAAAAATGGACATGTAAGAATGAAAGGCACGTGAAATCTTAATGTGTCTAATCACTAGTGAGCAGTTGAATCTATACTGAATTTCCAGTGACTATATATCTCTAGTGGCTTTTCACATCCACCCTTTCCAGGTTGCTGAAAAAGCCCAGTCAGTCTGCAGGTTGCTTGGTGGGCATAGGAGCAAAGGGAAGTTGATCATTTTGAGTGACAGTCCATTTAGACATTGCAGGTTCATAGGGCTTTTGCTACCCTATAGCAGAACACATGTCTCCAGTGATGGAATACTAGTGGTTCAGTAAATTTGGAGTTGTTCCTCTCAGGACAGCACTGGATAAACAGCAAAATTCTCTCTCTGGCATCTACTTTTATAGTATTGTATTAGAGCACATTCAGCTTGGCATAACTGTTCTGAGATTCTGTTGTTCAGTCTTTAATTGTGATAGTATCTTTGTGCTTCAAGAAAAGAAACTATGGAGGGCCAGATGATTCTAAATATTTGGACATGAGAAAACTCTCTGGATGTTGACATTGCACAGTCTCAGCCGTGGGAGCCTGTAAGATCTGTATCTCCAACTTTCCTTTCATTGTCACAGAGAATATTTTTCTTAGCTTATTTATCTAGATAATAGTCTCCTTTATTTTTTTTTATTTTTATTTTTTTTAAAGATTTTATTCATTTGACAGAGAGAAACACAGCCAGAGAGGGAACACAAGCAGGGGGAGTGAGAGAGGGAGAAGCAGGCTTCCTGCGGAGCAGGGAGCCCGATGTGGGACTCGATCCCAGGTCTCCGGGATCATGACCTGAGCCGAAGGCAGTCGCTTAACCAACTGAGCCACCCAGGCGCCCCGATAATAGTCTCCTTTATTTTATTTATTTATTTATTTTTTTAAAGATTTTATTTATTTGACAGAGAGAAACACAGCCAGAGAGGGAACACAAGCAAGGGGAGTGAGAGAGGGAGAAGCAGGCTTCTCGCCGAGCAGGGAGCCTGATGTGGGACTCGATCCCAGGTCTCCGGGATCATGACCTGAGCCGAAGGCAGTCGCTTAACCAACTGAGCCACCCAGGCGTCCCTTTTTAGGGAGAAGCAGGCTTCCTGCCGAGCAGGGAGCCCGATATGGGACTCGATCCCGGATCTCCGGGATCATGACCTGAGCTGAAGGCAGTGACTTAACCAACTGAGCCACCCAGGCGTCCCTAGTCTCCTTTAAAAAAATATTTTATTTATTTATTTGAGAGAGAGAGCAAGTGAGAGAGAGCATGAGAGGGGGGAAGATCAGAAAGAAAAACAGACTCCCTGTGGAGCAGGGAGCCCGATGCAGGACTCGATCCCAGGACTCCAGGATCATGACCTGAGCCGAAGGCAGTCGCTTAACCAACGGAGCCACCCAGGTGCCCGACAATAGTCTTCTTGGCAAAGGACATACTTCTCTCTATTGAAGTATGTTGTTGGAAACATAAGCACATTATAATAATTTCATAGTATACACATGCTGTTTTCAGATACCCCGGTGTGCTCTTAATTGATCTTCTAAACATATGGTATGGTAAAAAGCTGTTGAGTGGGAATTGAAAAATTTCTTTTTGTCATTTTAAAAATTATATGGCTTGACATTTGGTTTTCACATTTTATTTCTGGAGTTATTAACTGAGTATTCAAATACTAATTGAATATTCAGATTTCATCAGGTGACAATAGTTGCAGCATAATTCATGGAATTTTAAAAGTTTATTATTTAAAAACAGCTTAAACAGTTTACTCATGCACTGTGGAAATAGAAACACTGGTAAAAAACACTTAAAGCTGCTGAGACTTGAAAATAATATAGTTAATATCTAGCTGTGATAAAGACTTGTTTTTTTTTGTTTTATAATATAAAGAGAACCAATGAATAATGGTATAATGATGTGTTTCATGGTATGCCTTATCCTCCCCCTTCATTTACTGATTGCCATATTTTGTTTCATTTGAAATTGTTTATAATTATAAATTATTCTATGTCAGCTTTATTTATAATGGGAAATTTTGGACATATCATAAATGCCCAGTAATGAGGCATTGGTTAAATCAGTTATGATATGTCCCTAAAATAAAGTTCTTTTCAAAATTTCAAATGTTGTTTAGAAGTGTATTTATTAAATGTTGTCTCAAAAAAAACAAAGGTAGTTCCAAATGATTCTGCTTTTGTTAGCTAAAATGTTTGTGCCCCTCAAATGTATATTTTAAAAAGGAACAAAATTGGGGCACCTGGGTGGTTCATTTGGTCAAGTGACCGATTCTTGATTTTGGTTCAGGTTGTGATCTCAGGGTCATTAGATCAAGCCTCGTGTTGGCCTCTCTGCTCAGTGGGATCTACTTGAGTTTTCTTCTCTCCCTCTGCCCTCCCCAATAAATAAATATCTTCAAAACATAAAGAGGAGCAAAATAGTAGAAGCACCATAAGTAACAGAGGCGACTTCTGGTAGGCGACTTCTGGTAGGGAGATTACAGCGATTTAAAGATTTGTTTCTGTTGTTTACTTATTTATGTTGTCTAGCTTTTTTTTTTTTTTTAAAGATTTTATTTGTTTGACAGAGAGAAACACAGTCAGAGAGGAAACACAAGCAGGGGCATTGATAGAGGGAGAAGCAGGCTTCCCGCCGAGCAGGGAGCCCGATGTGGGACTCAGTCCCAGGTCTCCGGAATCATGACCTGAGCCAAAGGCAGTCGCTTAACCAACTGAGCCACCCAGGCACCCCTGTCTAGCTTTTTAATAATAAAGAAAGCTTCATTAAGCCCTTTAGCTGTTTTTTAAATTGGAAAAATCAATATGATACATGATTATCATTGGTGAACCATTGTTTTTTTTTCCTTTTTGTGTTTATTCCCTGTGAATTTAGAAGTACCTTTTGCTTTACTCAGAAAACATAATGGGTTTGAGGTTAATAGTTTTGTTACTTACTGCTTAACACTAATTCCGAAACTAACTGACTTATGACAACAGTACCTTATTCCTCATGATATGTTGGATTTGGGTACCTCTTCTGCATATTTTGTCTGGCTTATTCATAGAGCAGCATTTATCTCAAGAGTCTCTGAGGCTGTGCGGTCCAAGATGGCCTCACTCACCTTTCTGGAGGTTGGTGTTAGCTGTTGATTATGAATCCTGGTTCTCTTTTTTATGGCCTCCCATCCCCCTCCATTAGGCTAGGCTGGCCTCCTTTCCTACTGGTCTGCAGGCAGACTACTGGACGGCAGGGGCAAGAGTGTGAAGCCTCGCAAGACCCAGACTCTGGAATGCACATGGCATCACTTCTGTCATATTCCATTGGAAAATCAGGTCACAGAGCCAGTGATAACTCAGAGGGTGAGGAAATAGGCTCCTCTTCATGATGGAAGGATCAAAAACAATTAATATCTATAATTTGCCAAAGAGGTGACCAAACCATTAAGGGTAGAATCCCACTTTTATTGACAGAAAGTATTTTGGGGCTGTCAAAATCTTGAGACTATAAATAATTTCAATGTCATATTAAAATACTCTATTAAAACTAAAAAGTATTAAATGTGTAGTGAGTGTGAATTATCTCATTTAATCAACAGAACAACACTTAATGGTAGTTACATTTTTTTTTTTTCTATTTACAGAGAAAGGAAATTAGGTTGAGAAATATTAGCCTTGCTGCTTAGGTCATAGACAGTTAATGGTGGAGACAAGTTTTAAATTCAATTCTGACTCCAAAATCTGATTTCTTAACTTCTCTCCCCTTGCTGCTGAGTTCAGTAGTCACTAGCCACATGTGACTTTGGCCATCACAACTTTAAATTGGCGAGTCTGAATTGAGGTATGCTGTATGGAGAAGATGTGAAGACTTAATACAGAGAAGGAACGTAAAATAGCTGATTTTTTTAGACTGGTTATATATTGAAATACCTTTTTATGTGAATTGAATCAAACAAAATATTATTAAATTAATTTCACCTGTTTATTTTTACTCTTTTCATGTGGCTACTAGGAAAAGTAAAATTACATATGTCATTCACATCCGTGGCTCACATTATGTTGCAATTGGTCAGTTTTACGCTCTACAAGGATGCTTTTCAGTTTCCCATAGTTGTTTTTCTAATTACATGGTTGGAGACTCTACATGATTTTAAAGTATAATATTTAAATCTCTTCATACCAATGTATAATCTGCCCTTTCCCATCATAATAGTAGCAACCTTAAAATTCAAACACAATTAATAATTTAGTGTTATGTTATATTGCATTACTGAAGAGAACTGTTACAAAGTGAGTATAGATTCCTTCATGTTATTGTAACATTTACAACTACCAAAGAGCTTGAAGTGTCAAAAGAGTTGATTTTAAAATATTTATTGTGTCTGTTTCCTTTTTTCATATTATTTGCCTTTAGTTATTTGAATGTGGGTCACATGAAAGGTTAGAATGTTTCAATTTGCCTTTATCCATTGTTTGTGTGGAAACACAAGCTGGACGTTTGTGACAGCCAAGATGCCTGCCTGCTAGTTTTCACCATTGTTCTTTCTCTTTCCTTGATTGACCCATTCTCCCTGTTCTGATTGTCTTAGTTGAGGACTTATTGCCTGGGGAATTCACCTGTCTTGCTGTCACATGTGGCTTATTGCTTTACAGGCCCCTTGGCCAAAACCTCAGAGTGGTTGATCATTTGTACTTATAGCACTTCATTTTCTAAATTAAGATAGGTAGATGTGTTGTTCCATACAAGAAAGGTTTTCCAGAAATCTCATGTCATTAGTGATTTGGCATTGCCAGTTACTAAATTGAAAAAAATCAATTTCTCGTGGGTTTGTACTTGGTCTTTTTATGAGCTGTACTATTTGCAGCTCTTGAAATCTAGCTGGAGTGTTTGGTTTAAACACCCACCAGGTGAAGCAGCTCTTTGGAGCAAAATTTTCCCTTTGGGGAGCAAAATTGCATGTGCCAGCTTATCTGTTTTGGTTTAGAAAGTTCATCACACACGAGGTTAGAGAAACTCATATGGAAAGACTGAAGAGAGATACAGAAATTTGAAAATCAAATGCTTAAAATTCTACTTCTGCTGACTTTTGTGAACGGTTAGGCTGTGCCATGTTGTGTGTTTGTTTCTTTTGTTAAACTTAATTTGAAAGCATGCTTGTACTTCAAATTCTTGTCTCCAAGGTAAATGCTGTTCCCAAATAGCTAGTAGCCAAGAAATCTTCACGGTCATTCCTCTTTTTGACATTTCTTGATTATTGAAACAAAAGAAGTCTATTCTTTTCTTACCTCCAACAAGAAGGAATCCAGTATCTCTCTTGCTAAGACAGAATGGGAAGGTAATTGTTTGAGAAAATAAAGTTTAATACCTCTGTGGACCAGGATTTTGCAGTGTTTCTTAGCACTAATAGGATATGTTCCTTCCTTCACATACAAAGTAGTGCCAATACCCACTGGATTCTTTATAAAGCTCATAGACCTTATCAGTTTCCTTGCTAACTAGCAATGTACCTGCTCTAAAGCATTAGCTTAAAAATTGGAATTTTCCAAATTGCCTTCCAAGTTTGCTGAACTAGCAGAACATCCCTGTCATTTATTTCCCTAAGCTGTATTCCTGTTTCATTTAAAATGAAGACATCCCTTTGAACAAAATTAATCATTTTTTTTTCCAAGTAGGCTCTTGAAAAATGTGACATTCTTAAGTAGCTAATATGTTCAGAATAAAAATGGGAAATTCTTTGGAAATCTGTTTGCAGCCTAGCTTTGCTCTGATTAATAACCCTTGCAAATGTGTGCTTATTATACCATAAACATGACCTTTATAAGAACATTAGAAAAATCAAACTATGGATATGCCATGTTAGAGACTTTTAAATGTCAGAAAATGTAATGCTTTTAAATTAATGTGATTTTTGTAATACTTAACTGTTGAGGGTATTTCTGAACTTCTTATGAATTTGGGGTTTATGAAAGATTCTTAAAGGGGTTCCATCACTGAAATAGTTAGGATTGGCTCAAATTCAATGCTAAAGAAGATAAAGCTCCTTGGAAAGATAAAAAAAACAATGAACTATTTTTAGGTTTAGTGTGGCTAAGCTTGCTAAACATATAAGCTATTTATTACCTAAGTTTCTTTTAGCCCCTGACCAGAAGAGAGGACTGAAGAGTTAGAGGAGTTTTTAACTCGAAGAGAGATGCTTCCTAAACAAAGTACTTTGGGGAGTACATGTGTAAAGAGAGCAGAGGGTAGAGTAGAACATGTCTGGTTTTTGTTGGAGTTGAAAATGATGTCTGGTGGTGAATATGTTCAGTGTGGGAGGTTTAGGTCTAAGCTGGAACATACACCTCACACAGTGTTAGATTTCTACTACTGTGGATCAAATTTACCAGGAATTCAGAGGCTTAAAATAATACTCATTTATTAGTTCACAGTTTTGTTGGTTGGAAGTCCAGCACTGGTGTGGTTGTGTTCTCTGCTCAGAGCATCATAAGGCTGAAATCAAGATGTTGGTTGGACTCTTCTGGAAACTTTGGGAAAAAAATAAAAATTGGTTTCTAAGCTAGTTCTTGTTGGCAGAATTCGGTTCCTATGGTTGTAGGACTGAAGTCTCTGTTTCCTTTTTCCTGTGAGCCTGCACCTGTTCTGAGTTCCTTAATCACGTGACCTCTGTCTGCAAGCCAGCAACAGCACATTGAATCCTTTTGACACTTCTGTGGCCAGCAGGAGAATGTTCTATGCTTTTAAAGGGAACATGTGATTAGCTCAGGCCCACTCCAATAATCTCCCGACTCTGAGGTCATGTCATGCAGATTAACATAATCACAGGAGTAATCCCCACCAAATTCGTAGTCCTGGGGCTTATGCACAGTGTGGACTGCAGGAAGAAGGCAATCTGAGGGGCCATCTTAGTATTCTGCTCCACACGTGTGGACACACATACCCTCACCTGGACCTTGGGCTTATCAATTCTGTTTTCCAGCCTCAGGATTCTCAGTATACGGTCCTGGACCAACAGCATCAGCCTTGTCTGGCAATGAGTAAAACATGCAAATTAGTGGGACTTATTCAAGACTCAGTCAGAACCTCTAAGTAGAGGTTGGCCTAAGGAGTCTGTATTTTAACAAATCCTCCAGGTACTTCTGATGCTCACAAAGTTTGAGAACCAACACTTTAGACCAGGGTCAGCAGATTTAGAGCTGGTGCCAGAGAACTAAATCTGGTTTGGTAATTGTTTTAGTAAATAAAACTTTATTGGCACATAGTCATGTCCTTGGTTTAAATATTGTCTGTGGTTACCTTCACCCTACAATGGTTGAATTATAGTACAGACCATATGGTTCAGAAAGCCTAAAATATTTATTATTTGGCCATTTCAAAAATAAGAAAATATTGCCTATCCCTGCTCAGGGAATCGATTACATGATTGTTTAAGTCCCAGCCTATTCTAACTTGTCCTGTTTTTTTTTTTTTTTTTAATATATCTTCCCATATGAATCCTACCAAATTTCAGATGAGATTTAGAAATTCATTTTTAGAGAGTTTTAACCCTTGGTAGTCATTCCTATTAGAGGACCTGAAAGTGTGCCATTTCCTTCAGACATGGTTGCAACTAACATAACTTTTCAAATTCTTTCTCTATACTTTCAGTCCATTGCCTTTTTTTTCTGGTTTAAGTGAAAATGGGGAACATATATTCACTATCCTCCCTATATCGAATAATCGGAGACCATTAAGTCACACTGAGTCTTTTACCTGCAGGCAAACATTTCCAATAAATTTAGCTTTTCCCCATTCCTTCTCCTTCCCTATGTGCCTACCCTTGATGTCCTTTTCTCTGTTTTGGATATTTACTAGGGTGTGCACCTCTTTCATAAGCTATTAGACTATGAACGTACTTAAAGTTTTTCTGGCAACGTTAAAATAAAACAGAACAACAAACAAATGAACCTTCCAAGAGTCCAGGTTTTAGCTTTTTATTTTGTGAAGACTTCTATGTAATTGTGTTTCTTCTGAGCTTACCTTTGTTTGAAGTTCACTAAATGTGGCCTACTGCCTTACTTTACACCCCTTTCTCTCTAAAATCAGTCCAGTCAGGCTTAATATGATTAATTCTTTTTTTTTTTTTTTTAAATATTTTATTTATTTGACAGAGAGAAACACAGCGAGAGAGGGAACACAAGCAGGGGGAGTGAGAGAGGGAGAAGCAGGCTTCCCGCCGAGCAGGGAGCCCGATGTGGGACTCGATCCCGGGTCTCCGGGATCATGACCTGAGCCGAAGGCAGTCGCTTAACCAACTGAGCCACCCAGGCGCCCCAATATGATTAATTCTTATGTCCTGAGGTGGGACTCATTGATGTCAAACACTTTGTGTACTGGATGCTTTTCGCTGACATCTGATCCTTTTAGTTGGCCAGCCATTAGGTTCAACTTATTCTAGGTGCCCAACTCTAATTCGTAAGTTTTGTTTGTTTGTTTGTTTTTTTCATTACTGTCCATCCTGTGACCCAGTCAGTCAATGAGATCTCTGTTTTTCCCTTTCCTTTAGTCATATTGAGTTTGATCCTTAGTCTTGGCATTTTCTGATTTGTGACACTAAAAATAACATGACTGTTTTTTATGTGGTTGTTTGTTTCAACTTTTTGTATTTCTTTTATCATTCTTTGTCTGGATTCTTCTAGAACACATGTTTTTTGTATGGTTTGCAAATTATGCAGAGCTATTCTGTCTCTTTTGCTTTCCCTTCTACCCCACTTTATCTGTGATATACATTTGTGCTTTTGGTATTATGGATGTCTTTGAGGGACAGCCAGTTTTCCTAAGCTTGCCTCTTGAGGTACACCCTCGCACTTCCTTTAGCAGATTAAAGCCTGCTCATCTGAAATATCTCATTACTGAAATAATCACTTTTAATTTACCAATTGTATAGCCTTTACCTTTCCAGAACCATAATGAATAATATAATTTGCTCCATGCCAATCAAATTTGCATCCCATGTGCCAGAAATGAAGGGTTTTAGTCATGAACTATAGTCACATAGGCTCACTGAACATATAATTTTTTGAAAATAAAAATAAACTTTTTAAATTTTTTTTAAAGATTTTATTTATTTATTTGACAGAGAGAAACACAGCTAGAGTGGGAACACAAGTTGGGGGAGTGAGAGAGGGAAAAGCAGGCTTCCCGCAGAGCAGGGAGCCCGATGCAGGGTTCAATCCTGGGACCCTGGGTTCATGACCTGAGCCGAAGGCAGACGCCTAATGGCTGAGCCACCCAGGTGCCCCCATAAACATGTTTTGAAGAAGATTTACCTTACCATGTTCTTATGTTATCAGGGAAGGACTTCAGATATTCTGTAACAGTATACAGAAATATGTTGGGAGAGTCTCAGTTTTTTGCAAACACATTTCAGTTACACTATGCTCATATCTATAGGTGGAATTTATCAATCATTTGAGATCCTACCCACACTAGCTAAATGAAAATGTAGCCAAGGACAAATTAAAAATGGAAGACAAAATTAAGGACGAAAATGCAGACTCTCCAAAATTTCTACCTGGCTTTTTTTGACAACATGGCTGTCTGTGGGGAAGAAGAAATATAAGATTGTGAGATGGTGTATAAGAATAGAAAAGAGGGGCACCTGGGTGGCTCAGTTGGTTAAGCAACTGCCTTCGGCTCAAGTCATGATCCCGGAGACCCGGGATCGAGTCCCACGTCGGGCTCTCTGCTCCGCGGGAAGCCTGCTTCTCCCTCTCTCATTCCCCTTGCTTGTGTTCCCTCTCTGGCTGTATTTCTCTCTGTCAAATAAATAAATAAAATAAAATCTTAAAAAAAAAAAAAAGAAAGAAAGAATAGAAAAGAGGGGCGCCTGGGTGGCTCAGTTGGTTGAGCGACTGCCTTTGGCTCAGGTCATGATCCCGGAGACCCGGGATTGAGCCCTACATCGGGCTCCCTGCTCGGCAGGAAGCCTGCTTCTCCCTCTCTCATTCCCCCTGCTTGTGTTCCCTCTCTGACTGTGTTTCTCTCTGTCAAATAAATAAATAAAATCTTTTTTTTTTTTTAAAAAGAGAGAATAGAAAAGAAAGTAATTGTGTAGCACTCGGGATTTGGCTAGAGGTATTTGACAAAAAGAGCCAACTAAAATTTTGGCTAGACTAATTGAATTCTTCGGCTACAAGCAGGACTGCCATAAACAATTATTATCAAGATTTCCCCAGTGTCAATATGTCATCTAAAACTGTCTGTCTAGAATAGTTGCTTAAAATGTAGCAAAAGGACAAGACAGATACTCATAAAATTAAGTGGCCTTGATTCCAGTCCATGTGAATGCAGGAGCATGTGACATTTGGTTTAAAAAAAAAGTGCCAGTCATATTTGATACTGTTAATTAAACATCACACATGGCTCTTTACTAAAAAATAGATGAGCTTCAAATTATAAGAAAATATGGAGCGGGGCACCTGGGTGGCTCAGTTGGTTAAGCAACTGCCTTCGGCTCAGGTCATGATCCCGGAGACCCGGGATCGAGCCCCACATCGGGCTCCCTGCTCGGCAGGAAGCCTGCTTCTCCCTCTCTCGCTCCTGCTGCTTGTGTTCCCTCTCTCGCTGTGTTTCTCTGTCAAATAATAAAAAAAAAATCTTTAAAAGAAAATATGGAGCAAAGATCAAAGTAAGACCAACCAATGTCCAGTGAGAAGTTGGTTTGCTTTTGTTAGTAAATGTTAATACTAACAAGTTTTCCTTGTTTTTACTTGATGGTTCAGAAAAATATTTTATTGAATAAGAGATAGGGATGAAAAAAAGAATGTGCGCATTCCCTTGCTATTGCTTTCATTTTATCTTTATTTAAAGGGCTTGGGATCATATTTACTTTTATTAAAACTTACTCAGTGCATTCACGGCAGTGGGCAACCAATAAATATTTGATGAATGTTTGTGAGAGAGAATGAATGTGCCAAGAAGTAAATCTGAGAGAACAGAGAAGTGAGGGGCAGTAAGATAGAAGAGGTGACTAAGCAGGGAAGTAATTGAAAACCAAGCTAAGGAGGGATGACTGTGAATCAGTGTATGTCGATTTTTCCACTGACTGAAAGTAATAGTAAATGTTTCCATGCTAGATTCTGAGTCTGCTAGGTTAGAAGCAGAGCTGGTTTCTGTCTCATGCAGTACTCTGTCAAATAATATCATGCACTTAACTACTTTCTAATTTAAAAGATAGAAATACTTCTCTGGGTTACCATGAGATCTTCAAAGAGTGGGTGTTTCCATATAGGACACCTTGTGGGGTAGTTTCCATATTGTTTGCAGGTTGTTTCAGTAACAGCTCTGTCTCAGTCAAGCAGATCATTTGCATATCTGATTTGAATGTGATCATTCCCCAGGTTGCCTTTCTCAACACCACCTCACTAGCCTTTCCTCTTTCCTTCCTTCCTTTTTATTTTGCTGTCTCTTCTCTTTTTTTAAAAAAGATTTTATTTATTTGACAGACAGAAACACGGCCAGAGAGGGAACACAAGCAGGGGGAGTGAGAGCGGGAGAAGCAGGCTTCCCGATGAGCAGGAAGCCTGACTTTGGACCAGATCCCGGGTCTCCTGGATCATGACCTGCGCCAAAGGCAGTCGCTTAACCAACTGAGCCATGCAGGTGCTCCTTGCTGTCTCTTTTTAATGTTATTTTCTATCTTACCACCAAAATGCTCATACATTGTAAACAGCCATCAGTGAATATTTCATGTTCTTTGTAGGAATGAACCAAATAATATTAATGAAATTGAATGTAGCTTGCCGTTTCCATTTACTCTCTTCAGATTAGTTTTCAGAGAAACAATGTCTTATTTATCCATTAATTTATTAATTCCCTCAAGAACACTTAACTGTCCATAAGTTTCAAAGCACTTCATTAGGCATCATGAGAAAAAATTAAGATACACTCCCCTTCAAAAAATTAAGGTAATACTCCCCTTCAAAAACTTTTTACACCATAGCCAAATAACCCTACAAGTAAATAGAAAGTAAGATCCAACATAATGATTAATGATTTCCACAATAACTTCAATGAAGTCAAATTTCATAAAATATTGTATATTAATTTATTTTCTACCATTAAAATAATAATGAAAATGACAATAAGAGTTACTATGATTTAATATTTACTCTGTTAAATATTTCTCTGTGTAATCCTTAAATCCTGTGATTTTCCTTAATCTAGAGAAGAAACTACAGAGCTACTAAATTCCTTTAGACATGAAAATGTTGGAATTTGGATTCAGTTTTTGATGACAAAGCCTGTTCTCAGAACTACTTAAAATATTCTGAGGAAGTTTGCGAAAGAGAAAATTGATTTTAGTGCTCAATGGATAGGGAAGGGAGAAATGGCATTTCAACTAACCCTTGAAGGGCAGGGAGGAGTTAAACACAAATGTGAAAAAAATTAAACAAGTATTTTCCTTATCTTCGTTAGATGATGAAGCCACTCACTGGTATGAATAGGCAAGAAAAGGTCATAATGACATTGATAACATGGGAGACAGATAGTTAGCTCCTGGAAGGCATAATGACTTTTGAAAATGATACGCAGGACAGATTAGAATCATTCAGGAAAATGCAGGGCCAATTTCAGAAGACATGCTTCTTGCAGAATTTCTCTCCTCTCTCAGCAGGCTTCTGTGCTCAAAGCAATTTGAGTCATTCTGTTTTGTTCTTCCTTTGGGATTAATGTCCTTTCAAAAGCACAAAATAATCTTTACAATATAAGGCAAACAGGCCCATGAATTTAAAAAGACAAACTCTAATTCTCCGTGTCTGTGATCAGAACCTCTTCTCCATTCTCTTTTTCGGGTCAGTAGTTCTTTTGTTTTTCACCAACCTTACTGGGTTTACATTGATCAGGTGAGTCCACAGGCTTCCACTCTTTGAGACAGATCAATGAGGAAGAATAGCTGTAAGGAAGCTGTATATTCTCAAGGTGTTCAATCACATCCGAGTCAGGAAGGGATCTCACAAAACATGTTCACTATTTCTATAGTCACTGTTGTAGGAAGCCAAGGAATGGAAGTCGCCCATTCATTGAGGAGCAAGGGCAAATCCCCAGCTGTCCTCGTAACCCAGGCAAGCTTTGGCAGAGAAGTCAAATGCCCTTCTTAGTCCTCTCACCAGATTCCAACCTGAGAAGGCTGAACACTTTGCCAAATAGCTTGGTGTAAGGACACCTTGAAGGTGATTCCACTGTCCGTCTTCCCATGCTTACAAAGCATTTCCATGTGTCTTCTTACCTGATTGCTAAGAGCAGAGTTTAGGAAGCCATCGTATCATCATGTTTAGGTCATTTTGAGTATCATGCTGGGGGTAGCAAACTTTGATCAACTGGATTAGATACTCGTACGTCATGTTTGAAGGATTCTGAGGTCCATTAGATATATGATTAATTGGTAACGATGCTCTGAGTACTAGAAAGGAAAGCAGTATCATGGATTTGTTTCCTTGGCTTATGGGGACAATGGATAGAATATGATCTTTACCAAGAGCGGGAATATTGAAGTCGGTCAATTAGTGGTTGCCTTCCTACTTTGAATTAGCTGCTACACAGTACTTAATTTCATACAGCCTCAGTTTCACTACTGTAAAAATTAAATTATGAAGAGTTAACAGATTGTGAAAATTAAAATCCTATGTATATATACACTGCTCAAAAATTGAGAGTGGTTATTATTATTATTTTAATGTTTACTATTATTGTTTGAAATTGAATAATTCAACACATAGTCCACCACACACCAGCAGAGTACAATTTAATTACTGGAATATTTTATCCTAATGGCTAAATTAAATATTTCTCTCCAAAATTTATTTAGGCCTGTGCTCTCTCGGTACTCAGATTCTAATTCTTCCAAGAAGATGAGCTTCTAGGAGATTGGTAGTCAAAGAAAAATCAGAGACCATTTCTGCGATGCCCTACATTAGCCAGTTAGTTCTGGCTCAGTCTGAGTCGAGTCAAATGAATGGGCATTAGTAGCATGAGTGAGGATGTGTATGTACCTCATCGTAAGCAAAGAACTATAGAATTTAGGGCTGGAATTCACAGGAGGGTGAGAAGTTGATTATGGCAAGCAGAAAACAAAATCTGTGTTCTCTTGTTTACCTTGGACTCTGGTCTTGGACTTTTGGCCAGTGCCTGGTATTCTCTGAGCTCAGGGCCACTCCCGAAGTTTCTCTCAGATGGAACCTTTACTGTCCAGCATCTCTACCAACATGGCTTGAAGAAGTAACAGCTTCCAGGGATTATTTGCTTCCCCTTCATTTTAGTTCCACTTTAAGTCTGATTTTTAAGTGCAGTATTTTATGCTTTTATTTTCTCACAATATAGATGTCCCTTTTCATTATGTGTTACGTTTTGGTGATAGCTCCATAACCTTAGTATGATGACTTACTCCTCCCTGAGGCTATAAGCAATTTCTGTTTTGTTTTTTTCTGGATTTGTAAATCCTGTATCAGCTCCCTCCTAGCTATTTGAAAGTGAAAACATAGGTCCTTCACTCTGAGGCAATCTGTTTCCATCAATACCTCTTTTCCATTGGTGGGAATCACAACTTGGTATTTGAGAGGAGGAAGGGTACAATATAATCGAAGAACATGGGCTTTGGAATCAGACATCGCTCGTTTCTAATTCTTCTTGGCTCTATCACTTAACGAAGTGGTTTATCTTGAGTAAATGGATCTCACCAAGCCTCTGTTTCTTCATCTGTATGATGAGAACAAGGCTATCTTCATTGTTTACATAAATAACATATATAAAATGCCATCTAGCACAGAACTTAGAATGTAATAAGTGCTCAAAATGACAGGACTTCTTATAAAAGTAAAATATGACTGTGTGTATTTTCTCGCTTGCAATCATGTATAGACATTTTATTTCTCTTCCATTTTAAAGCCAGTCATTTTCAGGACACCACAATTACTACAGTTCTCTTAGTAACTGATTTTACATCTTTCCAAAGACCAAATGTTTCAGAATTAAAAGAAAATATAAAGTTAGGTCTGTCTTAAGTAAAACCTGCCAGAAGAAACAATCACATTGAGGCCGAGACTAAACAGAGCACATGTCAGCTCCACAGGGAATGTCCTTGAGGAAACTGAAATCAGAATTTCTTTTTGCTATTACAGGGTTTGTAAGAATGTTCACTAAAGCAGTGGAAACCAGAACTCACAGTTCCTACACCTTAGAAGCTAATGGATGCTATCACTGGGATAGCAGGGGCCTACTGTAGGCCCCTTAAGATAACAAATATGTGATTGTCACTCTATATGCAGTATATCTTATTTTTATTTGGTGATGGTGATAGTGAGACAGTCTCTTCCGTGGTTATTTCTCAGTGTCACCCAGGGCTAACTCCAGCTGCATTTCCTAGGAATTCTGTGAAGGGAAATTCAGTTGAAATGTGGGGAAAAAATCCCAATGAAACATTGAATGAGAAAACATTCACAGTGAATGCTCTAGCAGTTAACTAGTCCTAAGTTTAATAGAATTAATGACAATGGACTTTAAGTTTCACTTCTACTTTGCTCTTCTGGATTGTGTAGATGAAGTGACAGGAAAACCAAACCAACAAGTTAATTCAAACAGGAAAAATGGTATCTTTGGATGAATGCACCTGCTTAGTTCATTCAGGCTGCTTTAATGGAATACCACAGCCTGGGTGTCTCACAGCTCTGGAGGCTGGTAAGTCCAAGATCAAATCACAGGCAGGTGTGGTGTCTGGTAAGGCCTACTTTCTGGTTCATAGACTTCTGCCACACATGTGGAAGGGACAGGATTCTTTCTGGGGCCTCTTCAATAAAGGCACTAATCCCATTCTTGAAGTCTTCACCCTCATGACCTAAATGCCATCCAAAGGACCCACCTCCAAATACCACCACACTGGGGGCTGGGTTTCAACATATTAATTTGGGGAGGGGTTGCATACATTTAGTCTATTACTTTTTTTTTCTTTTTTTATCTAAAGATTTTATTTATTTATTTGACAGAGAGAAACACAGCCAGAGAGGGAACACAAGCAGGGGGAGTGAGAGAGGGAGAAGCAGGCTTCCTGCCGAGCAGGGAGCCCGATGAGGGACTTGATCCCGGGTCTCTGGGATCACGACCCGAGCCGGAGGCAGTCGCTTAACCAACTGAGCCACCCAGCCACCCTAGTCTATTGCTTTATGGTATCTGATAGATTCAATATATGCATAATATGCAATATACTGGATTATAAACCCAGTGGAGCAAGAAACTGAAATTGCTTCTTATCCCAGTGCCTTACAAATGAGTCCTTCTTGGTGTACATTCATGTGATTTGCTTTGGCAAAGTTTAATTGAAATCAGCTTTTTGTTTATAGAATTTGTTCTCTATTACACATCAAAAAAAAATAGCAATATCTGAATAAAATGTAGCTATAATGGCTTAGATCCTGGAAACAGAATGTTTGGTGTCAAATTTTGGCTCTATACCTTACTAATGGTGTGACCTTGAGCAATTGTCTTTACCCTCATCATTCTTCTTCTTTTTTTTTTAATTCAAAAGGCTATGAACAGACAAAGGAACTATAGACTACATAGAGTTCTCCGCACAGTTCCCCTTGTGCAGGAGCTGAAATATAATTGCTTTTAGGCTGATGGAGGAAAGAGGAGTTGTTTAAAAGACAGAATAAATTCACACCTAAAAATGAAATCCATGGTTAGGAAACTTACGATGAGAAAAAAAGTGCTAATAAAATTATTTTATAAACAGATTAAAGTGTTTTATGTTTGGACCATGTATTTAGTTTTTTGTTTTTTTTCTTTAAGATTTTATTTATTTATTTGACAGAGAAACACAGCCAGAGAGGGAACACAAGCAAGGGGAGTGAGAGAGGGAGAAGCAGGCTTCCCGCCGAGCAGGCAGCCCCGATGTGGGGCTCGATCCCGGGTCTCCGGGATCATGACCTGAGCCGAAGGCAGTCGCCCAATCAACTGAGCCACTCAGGCGCCCCTGTATTTAGTTTTTTTAAAAGAAAAAATCAACAATGGAAACTTAATTGAACTAATTATTGGACTATTGGACTGAAACTATATGATAAAATGTTCCTTGTCTTTTAGCAATATACACCAATAAGCCGTGATAGTTTAGGACACCTGGGTGGCCCATTGGTTAAGAATCTGCATTTGGCTCCTGTCATGATCCTGGGATCCTGGGATTGAGTCCCATATGAGCTTGCTTCTCCCTCTGCCTCGGCTATCTCTCTGTGTCTGTCATGAATAAATAAATAAAATCTTAAAATAAAATCCTCTGATAGTTTATTCCCCATTTCTGTTCTCTTCTTCCAGGAAGTTGCTGGTTTGTTTTCCCCTGGGTAGGCATATTCTCCCCTTCTTGCCTTGCTCTTTTGAGTCTTTCTGAGTTTTTCTCACTGGGCTAAGGTTCGGATCATCAAGGTGCAGGCTTAGACCCGGGCCTCTTCTCTGCTTTCGTAGGCAAATCTTTCTCATGTCCAGATTTCCTATCCAATGACTCTCCAGGGTTCGCTCAGAGGGGAATTTGCCCAGAACTGGCCTCTAAGCAGTGGGCCCTCTTTTTTTTTTTTTTTTTTTTTAAGATTTTATTTATTTATTTGACAGAGAGAAATACAGCCAGAGAGGGAACACAAGCAAGGGGAGTGACAGAGGGAGAAGCAGGCTTCCTGCCGAGCAGGGAGCCCGATGTGGGGCTCGATCCCGGGTCTCCAGGATCATGACCTGAGCCGAAGGCAGTTGCTCAACCAACTGAGCCACCCAGGTGCCCAGTAGTGGGCCCTCTTATCCAATGGCTACTTTTCCACTTATACCTCAAGCTCCTTAGGTCAAAAACTCAGTTTGTCTTCTTCTCTTAGACTTGCCCTTCTTTTCAACTAATAGCTTCACCATTTACATAATAAAAATACTACTTAAGATAAATGAAGGTGGTGTGTAGTTCTTATTTAACTCATTTTATTTTTTAAAGATTTTATTTATTTGAGATAGAGAGTGAGAGAGAGAGAGAACAGGAGGGGGACAGAGGGAGAGGGAAAAGCAGACTCCCTGCTGAGCAGGGAGCCCAGGGCAGGGCTCTAGCCATGCAGGACTCTGGGATCAGGACCTGAGCCTAAGGTGGCCACTTACTCAGGTAAGCCACCCAGGCATCCCCCTGTTTAACTCATTTTAATGGTACTGGGATAAGTACACTAAACCATTTAAGCTCAGGAGATGTTTTATTAATACCCTGGATCACATTTAGTACCTACACAGATTGGCAAGGGCTTGGAGATAAAGCAAAAAATGTAGCATAATTATATCATGAGGAAGAAAAAACCCATGAGGCTCTAGAAGGACTTCGTGCCAGCTGTACTGGCATAGCACAGTTCATGCAGGGAAGTCCCAGGTGAAAGGCACAGATCATGGAGAAACAATGCCATGTGACAAGACTTCAGCATCGTTGTTTTTTTGTTTTGTTTTGTTTTGTTTTTTTTCTCTTTACAGAGAGATGACTAAAGCCTAGATATTATGAGCAAAATTACTGTGTGACACAGATGTAGTTAGGCAGGTTTAACTGCCTACATTAGCTGCATTTAAACACTTAACTATGATTGCGACTGCATTGTGACACACTTTGTTTCGTGAAATAGAAGCTTTGTGATAGCACTCTCAAAGAGTATTGGATATTAATAAACATTCAATTGGCCTAGGACTGGCCCTTTTTGCATCCTTGGTTTGAAAATGTGGTATCATGTTTATCCAAAGCAGTCATTATTCATTAGTATTGATTTTAGCATTAAACATTTTTAAAATTAGGTCTCCCTTTGAGTATTATCATTGCTGATCACACATGAAAATTCATTTTGGCCATTGTCTTCTCCAGGAGCAGATGAGTAATCCTTTTTTTACGTACGATTCCAGCAGTGTCTGCCTTCTGACAGTGGCTACATTTGATTCTTGGAAAGCTCTCCTCCTCAACTCCCAAAGGAGAAGAAACCAGGAGAAAGCAACTTTCTTGCTGTCTCTTTTTTAAAAAAAATACAAATTGATAATTTTTATTTATCAAAACATATCTTAAGAGAGCTATCATGCCAACTGCAGCATGGAGATTGGTTTTCGTTTGTTTTTAATTCTATTTTATTTTTTCAGTGTTCCAAAATTCATTGTTATGCCCCACACCTAATGCTCCATGCAATATGTGCCCTCAGTACCTACCACCAGGCTCACTCATCCCCCTGCCCAAACCCACAGTTTGTTTCTCAGAGTCCATAGTCTCATGGTTCGTCTCCCCCTCCGACTTCCCCCAATTCACTTTTCTTTTCCTTCTCCTAATGTCCTCCGTGTAGGCTCTTATCAGCTATGCATTCTGAAACAGACTGTAACAGACACTTTATCTGTAAATGATACATGTCTCAAAAATGTTGGCCTTGCCCTGGAGCTACAGTGGCCAGTAGAGCCCTCTGTGAGGACAGAGCTGCTCTCCGGGTGCTGCCTTCAGCATGGCAGCCTCCGGCCACGTCTGGAGATTTTGCATTTAACTGCGGCTAGTGTGGCTGAGAAACTGAATTTTTCATTTTACTAATTTTTAATTTAAAATAGCCATCCATGGCTGATGACTACCATATTGGACAGCTTGGTTCTAGAGCATTTTAATACTACTTATGATTTATTTTGTGACATTTACTCTTGGGTAATTCCTCTTGAGGAAAATTTTACATTTTTACTGAGTTGAATTGAGTTGAGAGGAATTTTGCAAGCAAAATCTTGTGACTTCTTGTGAGGAGGTGCTTTTCCTGAGTCAAGCACCCTTTGACAGAGGGGCTGAAGTAAAGGGTTAAAAGTCTAAAACTCCTTACTCTGGCAGTATCAACAGAATCTTCTCCAATGTTTCCAGACAATTCTCAGAAATTGTCATGACAGCTAAATAAATGAGAGATTCCACATTTCGTCTAGTGAAGACTTGACTCAGGATATTGGCAACTAGATAATAGCTTTTTTTTTTTTTTTTTTTTCAATTTTGGGCATGGCATTTACTGACAGTGACAGAGAAAACAATGTTAGCTGGTCCATCTTAGCTTCCTTCCAAAATGAGTTTTGAATTGATTTACTGAAATGCTAAAATACTATGACTTAAGATGAAGGAATACAGAATTTGAATGGGGGAAAACATGGCTGGCTCACATGTGTTTTCTTTCATGGTTTAAGATGGAGTCCTGACCCTTGACTTGGCCTAATGTTTCTGAATCAGTGTTTCCAGAGTGATGCTTCCTCCAGTTGCCCTGACTCATGCTCCTATTCTCACCTCATCCCTCTCTGTGGTCTGGAATAGGGTGTGAGACAGCAGCCACCATCCTGGGTGGCTTAGTGCTGACACCTGCCTTGCGCATCAGACCTTGCTTTAACATTCGAATTCACCTGCAAGTCACTTTAAACCAATGAGGACTTTCATCCTGAGAGAGAAAGTGCTGGGTCAACTTTCCAAAACCTAGTAGGTAAATCAACAATCGAAAACAGGGAGGAGATGAAAGTAATAGAAGAAAAATTGTAACCCAGTCACACTGGATTGGATCAATTTCATTTCAAAATAATTTCTAGTTTTATCATTCAGTTGGGAACAATATTTGAAGAAAGATCAGAACTGAATGGGAGTTTGGATCACTGGGTTTCAGGAGACATGGTAAACATAAGTTTTCTAGCCAGAAAGCTGAAAAATCACCACAACATTGAAGTACCCAACCAACAACCTTGAGCATTTGAGAGGCAGTCACACAAGGGAATGCAACCAATACGTATTTATTTTTCTAATTTGGCAAGTGGATGTTAAAGAATGCAAACTCGAGGGCTTTTGAAACATGTTTGATATGATGTGCATGTCTTTCTGGATTCTTTCTCAAGTATAGGGCAGTGCCAGGATGTTCCCATGGTACATAAACATCTGCGATAAATACTGAATATTCCTTTATCATAGCCTTTACAAGGAATGTGTTTATTGGTTTTTTTAAGCAGTAATAAAAATTTCAAGATTTCTCATTTTAATGCATTACCTCTGGCTGCAAAGGAGCTGCTTCCTTATATGGCAAAGCTGACTTTGTAGAGTGTTCCTTTCACTGTTATTTTGTTGATTTTTGTGGTTGTTTTAATTTAAAAGCTATTTGCATCAGTGCTTTGAAAATTCTTAAGGTCACATGGATTCACAACAAATACCATTTCTTACCTGTGTGATTTTTAGGCAAGAAATTTTGCTTCCTAGAACTTTGGCTTTTGAGTTTGTAAATTGAGTATTATAGTAGATATATTCAGAATTGTGCATTTTATTATGTTTTTATTTTTATTTTTTTAAGTTTTTATTTAAATTCCAGTTTGTTAGCATACAGTGTAATGTTAGTTTCAGGTGTACAAATTAGTGATTCGGTACTTACGTATATCACCCAGTGCTTATCACAAGTACCCTCCTAAATCCCCTTCTCCTCTTTCACTCCACCCCATCCCCCACCCTCTCTCTGGTAGCCATCAGTTTGTTGTTGTGCATTTTAAAGGAATTCCGTGGTAACAGACCTGATCCATGCAGTTACTCAGTAGATTTATAAAATTTAGCTGTATTCTCCATACTTGTTCCCACCCACATTTACTGGCCGGTTTCACTAACTACCGCACTCTCTGGCCAATGTTCTGTGTCAGATCAAGTTTTACCTTTATGTATTCAATCCATCATTTGTTTCTACTTCATGTTAGTGGAATCATATCTAAATGTTTTATGTCTACTGTCACGCAGACCCCAGAATTCCTAGCGCATCTTTCCTTCCGGCAATGCACACGGCAAATTCTAACTGAAATAGTTGGAAATGGATGTGAGTAGTGTTCCATGTATATCAAAGTAGCTGTTTCACCAGTAACTACTTAGGACTTGATATTACTTAAAATGCTCTTGATGTTGTCCTGTTAATTATGAATAATCTGAGTGGTTTACTAGTTTAATCATAGCTCACTATTGAAACATATATATAATGCTTGTGGATAAATATATATAATTAATAAATTAATATGTGTATGTTTAATGAACAAAAATATATAGTTAAAGTTATATATATATACATATGTGTGTGTATAAAACTGATGGTTAAAGAAAAAGATACCATAGAAAATTTTTATCTGATCAGGAAATTGAGGATTTCTGCTACTTTTTATAAATGTAGGTATAAATATAGTGTATTATAGTGACTATTATGTCCTATATATCCATATGCATATTTGTACATATATATATAATGATGATATATTTGGCATATATATATACATATATATGTGATTCCCAGTTGTAAGACATACACGATTTTGAATATTTAACAGCCACAACCCTTGATTATTTTGAACTTCAGTTTTGTCATTTGGAGAAATGAAAGATTAAGTAGTAGGTTAAGCTGTCAGGCTGTCAGACAGGACATCTGTGACTGTTTGATAAACCCTGAATGCATGAATAGATCAAGTGCAGAAGTTCAAGGTTAAAAGTGTTACATTACAGAAAAAAAACACTGTCCCACTCTGAAGGAGTATTTCAAAATACTGATTTACAAAGTATCTGCTTTGTGAAGCTTCTTTTTCTGCAAGGGTCAAAATAAAGTGAACAGTATGAACATACTTTAAAAATTGGCTTGATTGACTGCTTTCAGAGAGCCCCAATTTGTGTCTGGAGGAATTTGAGCAGCTCCTTTGCAATTTATTAGGTTCATTACAAAATACATGCCTCACTTAGTGGCCAGGCATTGTACTAGGAACTGTATATACAATATCTAGTAAGATAGGCTTCGAGTAGAATTCCTTTTTTTCTGTATGAATTATTAAAATGAACATTTCCAAACTTTATATTTTAATTTGATTTTCAGAAATGCAAACTTTCGAAGTGACTGTGTCTTGCTCTGTCACATAATCTTTATTAACAAATACTCTATTAACAAGTAGGTTACTGGGGTGCCTGGGTGGCTCAGTTGGTTGAGCAACTGCCTTCGGCTCAGGTCATGATCCCGGAGACCCGGGATCGAGTCCCACATCGGGCTTCCTGCTCGGCAGGAAGCCTGCTTCTCCCTCTCTCACTACCCCTGCTTGTGTTCCCTCTCTGGCTGTGTTTCTCTCTGTCAAATAAAAAAACAAAACAAAACAAAACAAAACAAAACAAAACAAAACAAAAAAACAAGTAGGTTACTCCTGGAGTTTTTCAAATTCATGTTTGTACGTTTATGAATGTACAGCTGTCTTGTGAATAGACCAAAGTAATATTTAATGTTTGCTCTGTAGTTCCATTCTAAATTCTAAATATGAACTGGCAGAAATAAACATTAAAAAGGGACAAGAAATTTCATGAACTTTTAACGATTATCTGATTTACTTTATTTACTTAAATTATTCAATACCTTAGGGTCTAACATATCAAACTCAGTGAATGTTTTTATTTGCTTACTTTCATGGTATATTAGAAATTTGGTATACAGAGAGATATTAACTGCTCTGAAATCAGAATAATGTGATTGATTTGTTAAACGTGCGTCTGTTAAAATTGCTTAGGCTGTGAAAGAGGTGGTACTACACATAGGTAGGCAGGGTTTCAAACATAAAAGGCATGAACTTATATTTTTTTTTCAGTCTCCCCTTATGGAGGCTTCAAAATGTTTTCCTCAAATTAGAATATCAGTACTTCCAGAAGTGTGCCATTCCAATGAATGAAGCGACACTGTTGGCAAACAATAAAAACAAAGCTACTCTTTTTAACATATAGTAATGCCTACAAATTCATTATGCATTTTGATATTTATTATTGTTAAGGTCATTTTATAATAAAGAAAATAGTAATAAGCATAAATTTTTGTCCTAAA
The DNA here is from genome assembly GCA_004023965.1 of Spilogale gracilis. Taxonomy (NCBI): domain Eukaryota; kingdom Metazoa; phylum Chordata; class Mammalia; order Carnivora; family Mephitidae; genus Spilogale; species Spilogale gracilis. Next base: position 23,413 of record PITA01011522.1, on the reverse strand, counting down.
TGCAGTCAGTAGTTTCTATTAAAAATGAAGAAATGAGGGGCGCCTGGGTGGCTCAGTTGGGTAAGTGACTGCCTTTGGCTCAGGTCATGATCCCGGAGACCGAGACCGGGGATCGAGTCCCACATCCGGCTTCCTGCTAGGCGAGAAGCCTGCTTCTCCTCTCACTCCCCCTGCTTGTGTTTCCTCTCTCGCTGTGTTTCTCTCTGTCAAATAAATAAAATCTTTAAAAAAAAAAAATGAAGAAATGAAATAGCTGTTTTCTCAAGAATATTTTAGTCTGCTTTACAAGTGAAATATGTTTTATTTGCTGATTTGATTTTGCCCTGTTTGCAAATAATATTCTTGCTGCTGAGCAGGTACAGATTGGTGCAAGAAAGTATTTCAGAACATATCCAAATTTTAAAAGTAGAAATGTTAGTCACAGGTAGTCTTTAAGAGGGAGTTTCAATTTTGTACCTCGATATCAGCACTGTGGATTTTGTAGCAAGTGTCTATTTTAGAATAAAGCATTCGACATTTCACTTAGGCTCATGAATAGTTATACCCTGCTGTCCAAGTACTGCAAGTGGACTTCGAGTTTATTGGAGGCCATCTTCTCTGAGGAGTGAGACATACAGGACTGGGCAGAGGGAACAGTTGACAGAGACATTAGTCTATCCCAGATCTCATGAGGAGGTCTGGAACAGAATTAGAGCTTCAGAGTCCTCCTGCCTTGAGGCAAAAGGGAGAAGACAGGGCACCCGTATATTAATCAGTCCTTGCACTCTGGAAGAGTTTGACCTGGGCTGAGGCAGTGCGCTCTGGCCCAAGGCTATATATTGTAGCTTCTCGGTGTGAGTCATCAGCTAGCAGTGCTACTGCCTCTCCCATGCCTGGGGAAGGGGGCTGTGGAGGCACACTGCGGCATCCACTACACCTGTATTTGCATAGCCAGTGGCCAAAAAGTATGTAGTCACATGCGCTCTGCTTTCCAATCATCTTTTTGGTTTATCTCTTCAAACAGGTAAGAAGAGGTGGGGTCAAGCCGTTTGCCTAGGTTCCCCAAACTGTATGACTCTTCCTTGATATTTTGTATCCCCTACTAAGGAAAACCCAGTAGCAACATTGACAGAAGGTCTTGAGCTACATGTATTAGTCTGTATGAAATAAATATCTTGGAGGAAGAGAGGTGGGAAGTAACTTTATCAAGTGGTCCATCAACTTTGTGCCTCTCATTGTGCTGGATAAACTAAAGAAGCTTGAGCTATCTCTTTAACTTTTTTGGTCATCCTCAACCAGAGGGGGACTTATAAATGAAATAATTATAGAATATGTTCCTGCTAAATTGCATTCTTTTAATAACAAGAATAGAATGTTTCAATGGAAGCTATATTAACAACTAAAGAGTTTTTCAACTTATTTTTTCTCCATACTATTATGTTAGCCCTCAATTTTTGATATTTTTAGGCTCAAAGAAAGTAATGGATATATACATGAGCACCCTTTGCAAAGCATGATGTGTGACACAGATAAAAATAATATAAAATTGTTTATTAAAGCTCACTATTATTTGTGTTCGTGTTAAACCATATCATTGATTTCTACCCAGCCATATTTTATTTTGAGTTTTCTAAAGACATACTAAGCAAAAATTTATTTTGGTTCTTTAACTTTTTATCAAAAGAAATCTTTAGTAATACTAAGCTCAAGACAGATCTATCTATCACCAAAGTTTTAAGAATGCTCTCTCTCGGGGCCTGGGTGGCTCAGTGGGTTAAAGCCTCTGCTTTCAGCTCAGGTCATGATCTCAGGGTCCTGGGATGGAGGCCCGCATCGGGCTCTCTGCTTGGCAGGGAGCCTGCTTCCTCTTCTCTCTGTGCCTGCCTCTCTGCCTACTTGTGATCTCTCTCTGTCAAATAAATAAATAAAATATCTTTAAAAAAAAGAAAGAATGCTCTCTCTAAGAAAGTTTAGACACCCAAACTCAGTATACTAACAGGTGGACAATAAAATATGTTTACGGTGTGCTCTGGTGAATATAAGCTTGTTATATTACATATATATTTTTAAAATTTTATTATCTATCTATCTATCATTTATCTATCTATCTATCTATCTATCTATCTATTTATTTATTATTTTTAAAGATTTTATTTATTTGACAGAGAGAAGCACAGCCAGAGAAGGAACACAAGCAGGGGGAGTGAGAGAGGGAGAAGCTGGCTTCCCGCCAAGCAGGGAGCCCGATGTGGGACTCGATCCTGGATCTCCAGGATCATGACCTGAGCCGAAGGCAGTCGCTTAACCAACGGAGCCACCCAGGCGCCCCTATTTTTATTTTTATTTTTATTTTTTGCTTTGATCTATGTTTGTTTTAACCTGTGCCCTGTGTTTCCTGACTCGGGCTACTTTCTATTCTAATTGGTTTGCTGATTCAAACTTGCTGCTGTTGGCCTTGCTGTTGTTAAGGAATATTTTAAAAGGGAAGTGAAAGAGGAGGAAAAATACTGGTTTTGTTAATTTGGCTCCAGCTGATTTTATACCTGGAAACAGGAGAGTTAATGGGTTTTTTTTGTATGGTTAATTACATCTTGTGCTGCTGGCTTCTGTTGTAGGCATTAAGTCACCTACCTTGTTAGCAGATCTAAGGGTCTAGTAGGGTTAGAGTTTCGCCATATGGGAATCATTTTTAGAACGCTTCCCTTATACTCAGGTAACGATCGAGGGCAGGATGATGGTTGTGTCCAGTTGACCAGAGCGCTGATTGTGAGATTTTTGAGGATTATTCCTATGGGTCTCACTCCACTTTGTTTTGAAAGCAAAATGGCAGGCAAGTGAGTGGCACAGACATGAGCTTCTCTTCCCTCTTTGGTCTCTTAGCGTTCTTTTCCATGAGAAAGGAAAAATCCCACTGTATTTTGTTTTCCTAATACTTCTTGGATTTTCACCAGCAGGTTTTTACAGTCTGTTGCTTGCCTCTCAGATTAGAAGAATGCTGGCATATTTTAACGGTTTCCTAGGATTCAAACAGCCTTTAATTAACAGCAAATTGATGTGTTGGAATGTTACCAAAATATGGGAGACTGAACACTGAGATGGGTTCTTTCCTTCCAGCTTCTGAGTGCATGAAGTCTTATAATGGGGAGTGGGGGAGAGGAGTGGGGGTACTCCGTTGCAAACAGCTGGTTGTCTACTATACTAGTATGCAAAAGGTGTCTTTGTTGGCATTATATTCCCACTGCTCATTGGTGGCCTTCGAAATTCCACCTACTCCCGACTGGGAAGGACGTAGGTAGTCACTGAATGCTCAGAGCTACCGGGGTGCTGAACAGTTCAGGGTTTGCTTAGTTTGTAGCTGGGTTCACTCCAGTTGCCAGGGCTGTAAGGTATAGCTGCCTGTCTTTGCAGTTAAGTTTCTTTTCCATGTCAAGTTCATGTCATCTTGCTGCCTGAGTTTTGGATGTGGTGGAAAAGAGCAGTTCTGTAAAATCATCGCTTAGACTCGATGTGTATTCTGAGTAGAAGTCCATTTTCAAAGAGGGATGGGAGTGCAATGGAAGAGTTTTCCTTTGGAATCAAGGGATTTTAGTGAAAGATTTGTTGCTGATCCAATCCAGAGTTTTAGGCCAGAAAGGAAGGATAGATTGTGGAGCATGAAATGTTTGAAATGGTTACTGTTAACTTTCACAACAGTACAGTTATTATCTGAGAAGGGGAAGGGAGCAGCTTAACTAGCTCCTTCTGTTTAATGGCAAATCTGCTCATTGGCCACTTTGTAGCTGAGGCCACTATACCCCCTGTCTTGTTTTTTCCAGTGACCCACAAATCTGGCCTGTTGGCTCAAAAGGCACCTTGATGTTTTTTGGTTTTGTTTTTAATATGCACAATGTCACTGATGGCTCCCTATGCTCTCCTCTCTGCAGGTGGTACATGCCAGAGCCCTGCTCTCCCAGCCCTGGTCCGTCCACCAGCCCCTCCTCTGCAGCCTTCACTGGATATCAAACCCTTTCTTCCCTTTCCTTTGGACACTGCAGCAGCAGTCAACCTCTTCCCCAATTTTAATGCGGTAAGTCCCCAGGTCACATTTGCATTTGGCGAGTGGTAAGTGCCAGGGGTCCTTTGTTGTTGTCGCTATTGTCATTTTTTCTTTTTTTGAAAGAAAGGATTATTTCAGTTTTTCAAATTAACATTCACATAAAATGTCTTGTTAATTCTCAGAGGAGAGTCTGCTGTGGGGTCCTTTCAATATACTCGTTGAGGTCAAAGGGTTCCTTTTTAATAGCTGAGCCTTTGGGACTTGTTTTGAACAATAAATTCATTTGGCCACAAGGTTGTAACCCGTGCAGAATAGAAAAGGAAGTTGATCCAACAGAAATAAGAGTAGTCCTGATGTGCCAGGGATGAGTTGGTCACTACCTCTATTTTGCTGGTAGCCTTTATTCCATGGATCGTCTGAAAGCCACTAGCTAGCTGGTTGCCTTGTTATGTAAGGTCCCCAGAGCCAGGCTCTTCAAGGGAAAATGAAAAGAGATTTAATCCAGCTGGGTTGGTCTTGAGTTCATGTCTCCCATTTAGTGTCTTTCTGGGTAGTAGTAACAATTCCATTACTTTGTTGGAATATATCTACATTAAAACTTAATGAATTTGTTAAAGAGAACATTAGAATTCAAGTGAATGTCTGAAGACTTAAATGTGTTTCTCCTATCTGGGTACTACACTTTAATTTTCAAATTTGTTGCTTCTTTTCTAATTTAATAAAGAGGAACCTGATACTCACAATAGTTATGCATTCCATTCACAGAGCACTTTTTTCCCCTCCTTAACTTAAAGCTTAAACTAAAACTTAACGTAGGTGGCTTTTTTTGTTTTACTTTTGTTTTGTTTTGTTTTCCCTTCTTGCCCTGTCACAGTTACTCAGGTTAAGTCTTTCTTCAATTACATTGTTTTTTGGGCTTTGTTAATGGCCTTCTCAACACAAGTTCAATTGCTTACTTGCTTCTATTTTAAACTCCTAGCATGTCTTTGTAAGTTGGCAGATTCCTCATATTCATCGTCATCTCTTTTTGTACAAGCAGTGAAAGTGTTTTTATGATGAAAATAGAAATAAGGGTTTGAAAGGGTAGCAACCGGTGACTACTTTTTCCCTAATATCATCTGACTCAGATTTCAGCAGTTTGTCATAATGGAGGTATGAGCTTATCAATGACAGGATGTGTCAACACAACCAAAGCAAAGAGGATTAAGATGGGGAGTCACTGAATGCCCAGTGATCTAAATAATACACATTTCTTGTTGCAACGTCTTGCTCCCATGATGGGTTTTTAAAAAATCTTCCCACAATTAAATCATTCCCTTTCAGGGGACAGAAGTGGATCTTATTTTCTTTAATAATACTTCATCATGAGGACTCTGGTCATGCCAGTGAGATGATAGAGTTATATATGCTAGTCCTTGCTAAAGGGCAGGGGAGAATCAGAATAATCACGTGGCTCCTTTAGGGGTGAGGAGTGTTCCATGGGAATCTTGTGTTGAAATTGTGAGCGTAAATGGAGCAACATCAAAATCACGTTTCCAAAGTAAAGGTTTCTAATCCTAGGCGTTTCAATAAGAGTAGAGGAAAAATTGCTCAGCATCAGATTCTCTGCTTTTTAAATGACCACACTCAAGTCCCATGGGTACCCTTTCTCTGCTCTTCTGTTAAGTGGCTTCCTGGCCACAATCCTTCTTCCCAGGCACCCGGAGATGAGCCATCAAGGTGCGTTACCTGGCCTCTCAGACCACTTGACGTCCTGTCAGTTAGGTCTCCTGTCAGCTGTACAGCAGTTGAGATGAAATTCCTGGAAGGCTGTAAAAAACTTAGTTTTAAATTTTGTATTTTCCCTTTGAGAAACGTTAAAAAAGCAAAATGATTACTTTGATTTACAAGTATCGTTCTTCATAAAAAACAAAGATGAGTGATTTGCTGAGCTATTTGACATTCAACAAGTCTCCTTATCCTTTTTGCCTTGCCCCTCTTGAAAATAAAGGGGGCTGCTTTATTTTAGAAATAATAATTTCTTCCTCTGGGGTGTATTTCATTCAAATATTTGAGCTTTTGTCGGCAAAGGCAGCGTTGTGTGATGGTCAAGCCGGACCCTGTACTAGACTGACTGTGTTCAAGTCTCAAAGTTACTGCTTGGCATCACTATGACCTTGGGTAAGTGGCATCACTCCCATGTATCTCAATATCTTCATCTGTAAAATGGGACTAATAATTAACCTACTTTTTAGGCATGTGGTAATGCCAATGTGTGTTTAAGGTAAAAAAAGCACTCAACCCATAGCAAGCACTATCTGAGTGATAGCTATTATGCTCATGCATCGCCTCTAGACTCTTCCTTTTTGAATGTGGCAGTTCATTGACTGATAGCAAAAGTTTGACTTGATTTGTTTTTCTTTATGATGAATTTTGACTTATATTTGTATTTATTCAATTTGAACAAGGAGACCCTCTGTTGCTACATACATTATTTCCTTCCAATGCTAATCAAACTGCAGCAACTAAGGATTAAGCCATTCCTTGTTTAATACTGAGAGGGAATGGTGGCAAAGCCCATAATCAGGTGGCTTTGGACTCAGATTAGAGTATAGACCATTTCTCTAAATAATAGCCTGATGTCTTGATTTTGTAGCGGGTATGAATTTCAGTCCACGAATTCAGGGTGTATGAAGCATAATTTCATATTGATTTAAATTGACTTTATTCCCGATTCAAAAGTCTATTTTATGGTGAAGAGAAATTCAGTTTAATTCCGTTTCAGGGTGTGCTGAGATGGAATTGAACAGAATATCCATCCAACTCTCGGTGGGGAAACTCCTCTGTTTACTATGAAAGTCATTTATCCACGAAGGCATTCATAGATGGTCAGCACCTGGTTAGCATGGCTAGTTCAGCCCCCAACTCCCAACTTTAGACACACACACTTTGCAAGGCTGTTGGTGGTCTCTTCTGCCCGGATGTGCCAAACTGCTATTATCTCTTTGCCAAGAAAATGGTGAATCATATGCCACCAAACAACTTTTCCACATCTGACCTTGTTGAGGCAAGTTCATGACAATCAGAGACTGACTCCCTGTTATCTTTCCCCACTGAGGCTTTGTGTCTGGTGTCGTCTGTCTGTTAGGGATAGGGTTGGGTAGAATGGTAAAGGGAAAAAAATACATATAAATGAAATAAAATCATGAAAACATCATTGGATATCCCTGATTATTATCCATGCACAAAAGCATAAGCCCTGGGTTTGGACGTAATTGAAGTAGAATAATGAAACATCTGTAAAAATATACATAGTTAGAAGGGAAAGGAAAACAGGTGGAGAAACTAAGCTTGGAAAAGAATATAAAAGAGGACATTCAATAAAACCATTAGGATCCCTTGTTCTACTCAAAGTCAATTTTTAAAGATTGGAAACAGAAACTGTTTTCTTAACCTAGGATGTTGTATCCTGGCCGTTTCAGTAGATTTCAGACAAGACAGAGTTTTCTTTGAATTTCTCTTGTACTTCCTACCCTGCCTCTCAATCTCTTAAGACATTGGAATTTCAGTGCTTAGGATCATTCTGATCCCATTCTGCCTCAGCATTTCTTGAAAGGAACGAATCCTGGAAGTAGGTGATGTTGATTAGGAAAGAAATATTAGAAAGTGGTATGAGCTTGGTCCATTCAATCAATTGCTGTTAATTAAGCATCACTATGTGGCAGGAACGGTAATAGCAAAAATTATATTGTGATGTCTGCCCTGAAATAATTCAATTTATAAAGGAAGCTGAACAAATAAATATTTGTAAGTATGGGTGCTTTTATAAAGAAAGATGTATAGGGTAGAACGGTAGGTTGGGAATGAGAGTGGAAGGCTGTGTGGTTGGTGTATTGAGGATTTGGTGAGAAAAATAGAAACTATTCTAGGCATGCAAACAGGAAGGGACTTAATATAAGGATTTAGGTGCTTACAAAGCCTTTGGAGGTGCTGGGCAGGCAAACAAAGGTCAGAGAATGCTATTGTTGGCTCTCAATTTTCATGCTTACTTTCATAGAATCAGGAAGTTGCAGAAATACAAGATGCTCAGTAATCCCAGTTACTTTCATCTAAATCCCATGAAATGTCTCTCTTTGTGGGATCCTTGCCTGAATACTGCTGGCAGAGACCCATGGGAATGTAACCCTAGGGATTTCAGTCCTTGCGATATAAGGGAAAGCATAGAAGAGGGAAGGCGGTGCTGAGCTGCCAACAGACATGACATGATAGCAGAACGGAAAGGTTTGCATAATAAGAAAACCTGAGCATGTTTGCCACCATGGATAAGAGGCTAAATCCTTGGGAGCCTCAGTGTTCTGTTCTATAAAATGAGAATGAATAAATTTCACTTAGGTTTGTGATCGGAGGGATAGCTGACTTTTAAAATGCTGTAGATTGAAGCTGAGAAGTGGCTTGGGTTACTTAAGATGTTTAGAATGGGAGATGATCATCAAAAAATGCCCATATACCTTGACGATTTTTTCCTTGGGTCTCAGAATTCCCCTCTGTTTTTCATTTATTAACATATAATCTTTATCCTCATCAGTAGTTATGACAATAATGAACCTTCAAAATTTTGTTGAAAATGTACAACTTTGGGGGGATGTGTTCATGGGACTGACTATAAGCCTGATCTTATGCCCTACCCCTTCCATGGATATGTTTTTTGTTGGCATAAATGTTAAATGAGTAAAATGACCTTATGAACTCCCATATACCATATTCTCGGTAAATACTAAGGTCTTCCTCCTTCTAGGAGATGCATGAGAAAGAATATAGTCATATATAGGGCTCAAAGGCAGAAAGATGGGCAAATAAAAGAGTGTAACTATTTGCTTTCAGTTAGCCTGGGCTAATATTCTATTTTTTTTTTAATTTATTTATTTAGTAATCTCTACACCCAACATGGGGCTTGAACGCATGATCCTGAGATCAAGACTTATATTCCCTTCCGACTGAGGCATCCAGGTGCCCCATATTCTTTAACATTCCAAAAAAGTAAATCAGTGTGGAAATGTTGGCTCTGTGTTATTCCTGTGTATGATATGATTTCATTAGGAGAGAGGGAGCCAAGGGGGCAGGAGGAGTGGAGGGAAGGAGATACTGAGAAAGAGATCAGATCTTAGCATCCAATTCTACTCTAATTCAGCCTGTTTCTCAAAAAACAACAGCTACCCTAGATACTTGAATGTGGTGTTAGTTTGAGTTCAGGATTGTTATCAGTTGCAATGAGGGAGACAAGAAGGTGAAATTTATGTAATTTATAATGGCGTTTCTCATACTTTATGGTGCATATAAATCCCTGGGGGCATCATGTTAAAATGCGGGTTCTGATTTAGTAGTTCAGGTTCAGGATCTTAGAATTTGAACATCTATAGGTATTGGGAGGGGAAGCCAGAGGAATGATTAAATATACTGGACAATTCTTATACTCCTGGAGCATGTGTCTGCATTCATTTAACAAAAGTTTATTGAGGACTGACCATGTGCCAGGCCCTTCAGCACCGGCAGTAAATCTAACAGGCTGAATTTCTGTCATTGTGGAACTTACTTTCTAATATTTGTTCGTGGGGTGTAAGGGAAGTTTGGAGTATTGGAAGCTATAGCTGTATGTCAGGCATGTCCTTCTGTGGTTGTGTTTCATCTCCCAGAAATGCTGTGAGCCTTGCTTCTAGGGTGACATTGTGCAGGACTTTGGCTACAGCTGCCATTTGCTAAGTGCTTATTATGTGCCAGGCATCTGACCCTATCATCTACCTCCCAACTTTTGTTAAAAGCAAAAATTTCCTATGGAACTTTCAAGATTTTATGCATGTCACATTCCCAACATTATTAGTGAGAAAAACACATGACTGAGTTTTTTTATTCCCTTATTCATTTAATAATTTATTCATTCTACAAATGTTGGAGTCCCACCAAATAATTCTATAATTTGAGACATGGGCCTCTTAAACATAATAGTTCCATCAAAGGCGTCTTTTATAAAGATACCCAAATAAATGTAATGGAGAATATGAGGACGAAGATGTAATTAATCTCTTCTGCATTGATTTGCTTATTGGACATTTACTAAGCACTGACTATATGTCTGACACTATAGCAGACAATAGAAAACAAAAAGAAGAAGGAGGAAGAGAAAGAAGAAGAAGGAGAAGAGGAGGAGGAGAGAGAGGAGAAAGAGGAAGCAAAAGGGGTGAAGGGGAAGTGGAAGGAGAGGAATGGTCATTGTGTCTATCTATCGTCATTAAAATAAGTTGATTAGTCACTTCTTAAAACACTCTTCTACCTGCTACTGGTATACAGTTAGATGTTAAAACATTCCATTAGACAGTAAGATTCAGGCAAGCGAGAGCACTGTCTATATAGTTTTATTTGTTGAAGAAATGTGGTGGAGTAGTTAAATCATTCTAGATCTTCATTTCCTTCATCTTTGAAATGGAAGTACCGTGTTTATTGGCACACGGGGTCTCCTCTCCTTTCAAAACCTATTCTTTCCTCTTGCTTTCCTCTGAGGTTCTGTATTTTGTTACAGGCTCCAGCTGGGGAGATGCCTCCCATCCCTCAGCCAGTGTAGGAGTTAGAGAAACAATAGTTCAGCGCACTTGCACTTGTTTTTTAAAAGATATTAATTAAATCCAGTTTATACGTTAGTAACTGCTCTTACTAAATGTTTACAATTGCTGCTGTCACTAAAATACGTAGGCAGCCAGCTGGAAATTATGGGTAGAAAAAAATAACACTGTCTTTCTTAGTCACGACGGGCAGAGGGCATGGAAATTTTTCTGGTGAAAAATGCCATAGTAAATATAATATTGATTGCTAAGTTCCTTGTCCTTTGAAGACCGAGGTAGCGGATTGCTAGCTAGTTCTGTGCTTTAAGTGTGTCATATTTGTATAGCGAAAGCCTTTTCAGAAACATCTGCTTATGAAGTCTTCTTTCATTATGTGTTTTTACACTGAAGGGAAATACATACGCTTGTTTGCCGAACCCCATAGCTTCCTGTGAAGCCCAAAGCTGTAAAAGTCAAGCCTACTTTCAAAGACTCAAAACACAAAATGACTTAAATATAGAATATCTCTGCTTGAAAGTAAAAGGCTAATGAATAAACACACAACACATGAATATTTTTTTCTATTTTAACACTTGTTTACAAATCTTTGAGCAGGTAACACATTTTCCTGTGATTCAGACTGTAAAAAGAATAGCCAAAAAGTTTCCCTTACTGTTTTTTTCCTGCCACTCAGTTCCCTCCCTTAAGTGACAATCACGGTGGTCAGTGACTCTTCTATCTATCTTTGCAGAGATGGAAGTATATACGTATGAATATATTTCTTTCGTTAAAGGTTGTGGCATAATACACATCATATGTTTATTTTCCCTTATCAGTTAACCTAATCATGATGAGCTAAAACTTTGCATTTGCAGAGAATATATATATTTGATCTGTTTCCTAGTTCCTCACTAGGAATTTCTTACTATCTGTGTGATATTGTGAAGATAAGGGGACCTAGATAAGAGCCCGTCTAAGCCCAGAGTTTATGGGATCTAGCAGCTCTTTTGGAAATCCCTACTCCACACTTAGATATAGACTTTTAGAAGTGAAAGAAACCTTTTAGAGTTAATTTGTTTCTACTCCAACTCACTTATCTTACAGATTTGCCTAGAATAATTGAGAAAATTCCAGTTTTTTGGCTAGTAAGTGGTAGGCATGAGAAAAACGAGACTCATGTCTTCTCTTTCATGAGGATGCTAATCATTAAATCATAGTGTTATGGATTCAATTGTGTCCCTCCTCCCCCAAATTCATAACTCATTGTACTTTTGAATGTGATCTTATTTGGAAATGGATCACTGAAGATGTAATTAGTTAAGACAAGATCATTAGAGTGAGCCCTAACTCATTATGATGGGTTATTCTTACAAGGGGAAATTTGGACACAGAGACATACATAGAGGGAAGACAATGTGAAGAGACACATGGCAAACACCATCAACAATTCAAGAAGACAGGTCTGGAATAGTTTCTATCCTTACACTTTGATTTTGGAATTCTAGCCTCCAGAACTGTAAGGCAATACATTTCTGTTGTTTAAGCCACCCAATCTGTAGTACTTTGTCATGGCAGCCCTAGCAAGAAAAGATTTTTAGAACCACCTGATCTATCACTCCCCCAGCCCTCACCAGACTCCATACTATAGTGTTTCTGACAACTCGTAATCCAGCTTTTTATTCCCTACCTGCAGTGATTATAAATAAATCTACCCCTGGGAGGCGAGAGACCCTATGCCATAGGTCATCTACACTATAGGGAAGTCTTCTTTGTGGAGCTAGTTCAGGCTCCCTAGAACTCCTAAACACAAAGCAAAAATGTAACATACAATATATTGCATTTTTATAAAAAAAAAATACATTGATCATGAACTGAGTGAAAAGGGCTCCTAAGGCAATTTTATACCTACCTCTTAAAAATACCTAATTTCATAGAGTCTTGTGTGTTATAGCTATTACCTGAATAACATAGGTAAGGAATCCTGTAGGTCAGAGAAAAATTAATTTGCCCCAAATCACACAAATAGTGATCATGAAATCATGCCTAGACTTTGGTTCAGTGATCCAGGTTCAGGGCAATTTCATCTTTAACAAAACTAACTTGAACTCGTGTCTGAAAACAGTTGTAGTTTCTTTAATCAGTTATCAGAGAATTGGTTCTATATTAGTTAATTGATGAAGTAATCTGAAATTCCGTAGAAGACTTAACTCTAATACAGTAAGCTGAATAATATTATGGCATGATTGGGCAAGTATGGAAAAGAACATTTAGATCATAAATGAGGGCTGTATATATGTCATCCTCACAAGCATTTATTTTGTAGACGGGCAATCATTGTTAGAGGGATAAATAACTTTAAATGGCAATAACTTAAAAAAAAAAATCCACTCCTACTCCAACAACAATTTAGGCTTCTTAAGACTCAAGAGCCATGGACACACATAAGGAAAAAAAATACTAAACTTAGAATTTAAAAAATTTAAGTTCTATGTTTAATTCTTTTTTTTTTTTTTTTAAAGATTTTATTTATTTGACAGAGCGAAACACAGCCAAAGAGGGAACACAAGCAGGGGGAGTGAGAGAGGGAGAAGCAGGCCTCCCGCCGAGCAGGGAGCCCGATGTGGGACTCGATCCCTGGTCTCCGGGATCATGACCTGAGCCGAAGGCAGTCGCTTAACCAACTGAGCCACCTAGGCGCCCTCTATGTTTAATTCTTCCCCTATTGTGAAACTCTGAGTCCATATTTTCTCATTTGTGGAACTAGAATAATCATGTTGACCTCGTATGAGTGTCTAACGGTGTTAAAGTTTGAAAGTTTTATAGAAATAGTAGGTATTTAGGAAGTCTATTGAATCAGAGGTTCTGGTGTTGGGACCCAAACGAGCATTATGTATAATCTCCCCAAAGTGATTCCTTTGCCCCTTAGATGTTGAGAGTTAGAGTATTCCACTCTGTGGTCAAAATTGGTGGGAAAATCCATTTTTACTGTTTAGTACAGGTATAAAAATAACCTTCTGAGACAATCTTTTGAGGAAGGTTGTCTCTTTACACGTCCCCTGCAACACAAATGTAAAGAACAATGTAAATGCTATTTCTCCTCACTCTTAGTCAAAGAAATGAGAACTTTTTGCCAGTAAGACAGTTTGGTTCATGACCCAGTACTTCTCAAAGTGTGGTTCGCAGAGCTCTCTTGATCCAAAAACTGCTGACAGGTCTGTCATAGGTACAGAAATAGAGAGTGAGCAGCATTTGGAAGTTTTTATAGCGCCGTAGAGCAGTTTTACATCTGTTGAAGCCAGTAAAGAACTGTGATTTAATTTGGTACGTTTTTTCATTTTATTTTTTCCAGTAATTGATTTTATTATATTTTATACGCGTTTCGCCTGCGAGTGATATGAGGAATAGCTGGTCCTTCAGCAGAGAGAATAAGAAGCACTGCTCTGCTCTTGTTATTAAGGATTTGAGTTTCATCTCTACATAGAAAGTGATGGGGACTTTGAAGCCGTTATTTAGATAATGTGAACGATGTATTGAGAAAGCCACAAATACAATTTCACCCAAATTCCTTTACTGCTATCCAGTTTTCCTTATCCTGGTGAGGTGTAGCAGTGGTAAATGGCACGCTCTGAAACTCCTAAATCAGGACAGTACAAGAGAGTCAAAAGGAAGATAATATGCATTTCACCTTTCTCTGGAGCTTAACCCCTAAAGGCGCATTTTATCTCGAGTTTGGGCAAATATGAAAGAGGTAAAGTTAGCAGTTAATTCTTGAGCTTCCTTTATTGAACACTCGAAAATGAAATCTATTTCAAGGACTTTGCTGAGGGATTTTAAGAAACTAAAGAAAAAAAAAAAGAAAATAAAGAATTTTAAGTGACTGTATATGGAGTTAAGAAACTAATGTTATTACTTGGATTTCTAAATCCAAATTACTGTTTTAAAAGGAGAAACTAGATTAAATGATAATCTAATAGTACAGTAGGCTGCAGACATTTTTAAAGCATTTTTTCTCCAAAGGAAATCACATAGAAAAAACAATCCGTTTTACCAAAACATCCTTGTGCTCTTTAGAACATCTGTGCATACCTACTGATTTAGTACTTCTGTGGCTTTCGTCACATGCTACTTTGAAAAGCAACTGTTCCTGCTTTCCTAAGAACTTGTGATAGGAAATATATAATAGAGAGGTAATCAGCACTGTCTGGCACTTTTTACATAACAGAATTTATATAACCAAATAGGTAGTGCTTCTGTGTGATGGTCTCTGTGGGAAGACAGGCTTTTTCGCCCCCTCAGATAACCTTACTTTATTTCCCCTCAGATAACTGTTTTTCTTTAAATAGAAAAAAAATTTCAAAAAATACTAACTTGGTTTTGAGATTTAACTTAATTAGCTCTAAGACTATTGACATTCTCTGGTTTTGAGATCCTAGTTTGGAATGAGGGCAGAGAGATAAAATAGAATGATTTTGAGCCCAGAATTAGTTTGTTTCTAATTCTACTTATCTAAAATCATACTAAAACATTTAGAATTTTGAAAAAGGAAATATATATGTATATACACACACGTATATGGATATCTATGTTTATATGCATATATACATGCTTCTTACTGGGGATCATGGTTTAAAACACTGAATCTAAGTATGTAGAAAAACTCTTCCATATCTATTTTAAGAGGCTTAACTCACTGATGTTCATTGCAGTGATGTTTTTATTAGCCAAAAGAAACAGAAAAAAACAACTGCATGACAACCAATATGATTATCAATAAGAAAATGGATAAACATTGAGATCTATTTAATAAATGTATCTTAAGAAGTGTTTGAAATAAAATAATTGTTTTTACATGGAAATATCATAAAAACAAAAGGTGGGACGGGGAGAAAGCATAATTTGCACAATGTGTATAGAACTATAGAATATATGCACATATGCATATTTTTAAATCATGGCAATGAAAAAAAGATTAATTTATGACACATAACAACGTGGACCGGAAGAACACACATTCAGTCCTTATTTGCAGAGGATTCTAAGGGATGAGGAGGAGATAATAGGGCTGGTGAGGGTTAACAAAGATTTCAACATGTCTATAATGCTCATGTTGTATTGTTTAAAAAAATAATAAATTCTGTGACAAAGGCAAAGAGTTGTTAATATTTAGTTTTTCATTCTGGATGATCAGTATAGTCACTAATAATATTCTATGTACTTTATGTATTAAAAATCTTTTCAAATTTTATTAGTTGCAAATGTCTTTGGCAAAATACTGTATTGAAATTTATACTACCCATAATATATGCTTAGCTTCAGGATTAGCTGATATTAATACTTAGATGTGCAGGCTTCAGACACACGTCTCTATTTTCTGATCAACATGTTCCCAACCCTGAGATTTCTATATCACACTTATGATTAGGCTTGCTCAAAAGCTTCTATTAGAACCATTTAGGTCAACACCCAAGTAGAAAGGCTGACATATTGCTTCTTGTAACTTTGTACTGCTTATTTTATTATTTTTAAAGATTCTATTTATTTATTTATTTATTTATTTATTTATTTATTTATTTGAGAGAGTGAGAGAAAGAACAGAGGGAGAGGGAGAAGCAGGCTCCCCACTGAGCAGGGAGCCCCATGTGGGCCTCAATCTGAGGCTCAACATGGGACTCAATCTAGGACCCTAGGATCATGACGTGAGCCGAAAGCAGACATTTAACTAACTGAGTTACCCAGGGGCCCCTTAACTTTCTACTATTTAGATGAGACTGCCTTATCAGAGTATGTGTTAACCAAGCTTGACAACTTACTCCTAAAATGCAATTCACATTTACTTACTAAAAATATTATCGTGTAAACACTTGCATATTCATTGAGGTCAAAGAGGTTCCGAACATTTTGGAGTCTTGTTATTAATATCAATTGTAATGGAATTTGATTGAGATGGTGCTCTGCCTTACATCAAGTTTCACAGTATAGGAGGGATGGTAATTTAGAGTCTTGCAAATTAATATCGCCATTCTAACATTGCCCTTTGATAATTTCTCAGCAGAGGTCAACTTTTGGGCCACCCAGCAAATTTAAAATGTCAAGTTGTTGCTTAACTTTCTATTGGAAGGTCTGTATTTTTCAAGGAATGACTGTAGTGTTTTGATAATCACTGGATTCTGAGTATTCGAAAAACTTTCATTTTAGAGGTAAGGATCATTGAACTCACTAAAGCATATCTATCATAAAACTCCTGAAGGAGGTTAAAAAGCCCAATTTAAATTTAAAGCTGGTTAACTGGAGTTGTTAATACTTTCAATTTACCACATAAATATCATTATTTAGCATAGTTTTAGTAATAACTTGTAGGTACCTCTCCCCATCACCACCTTCCCCCCAAAAATCCAGACTACTATGCTTACTAACCCAAATGAAACCATAGAACCATTTTTTCCACACAATAGAATTAAGTGATCACAGATAAACTGTGGTGTACCTGATGAATATACTCAATTTTAGCTGAATGAAAATAACATGAGCTAAAATATAAATGAGATAATATTTTATAGGCCTTTAGCCCCAGCATTTGTCTTTACTTTTTCACCTCGTAAAAAGATTTGAATTGTCAAGATAATTGTGAGAGTCTGAAAAACATATTTCTGTCAAAAATAAAAATATAGGGACACTGGGTGGCTCAGATCATGATCTCAGGCTTCTGGGATCGAGTCCCACATTGGTCTCCGTGCTCAGCAGGGAGTCTGCTTCTCCTGCCTGCTGCTCCCCCTGCTTGTGCTCTCTCTCTCTCTCTTTCCAACAAATGGATAAATAAAATCTTTAACAAATAATGATAAAAATAAAAATGTAAATGCTAACCTACTCTTTAAAAAGGAAAACAACCCACATCAGCCACATCAACAAACTTTGAACCAATCAACCACTTAACTTTAAGTTTGCATGATGTCTTTTACTTTATTCAAAGGCAGTGCACTCTTCTCAGAAACTGCCAGTAGAGCCACAATGAGGAGGTGAGACTCCCTGCATTGTGTTACACTGATTAATTTCTAATTTTACTGAAATGTTTTGGGAATCTGAGAGGTGAACATGAAGAACCAGAAAATACATATTGCTCTTAGAATTCTTTTGAAAGTATGAGATACACGGCATGTGTTATTTTAAATAGTATATCATTTGCAGATAACCTGCAAGCTATTTGAAGAATTTTTTAAAATTCATGTTTTAAAGACTTTTGTGTGGCGCCTGGGTGGCTCAGTTGGTTGGGCGACTGCCTTCGGCTCAAGTCAGGATCCCGGAGACCTGGGATCGAGCCCCACATCGGGCTCCCTGCTCTGCGGGAAGCCTGCTTCTCCCTCTCTCACTCCCCCTGTTTGTGTTCCCTCTCTCACTATGTTTCTCTCTGTCAAATAAATAAATAAAATCTTTAAAAAAAACCAAACTTTTGTGCCTAAATAAGGAAAAATAAATGAATGTAGCCACTTCTTTCTTTCTTTTTCTCAAAGATTTACTATTTTAGAGAGAGAAGGAGAGAGTACTAGTAGAGGAGGAGCAGAAGGAGAGGGGGAGAGAGAATTCCAAGCTGACTCCCCACTGAGCACAGAGCCTAATGCAGGCAAGGATCCCAGGATACCCAGACCACAATTTTACCAAAATCAAGAGTCCAGTGCTTAACCAACTGAACCACCCAAGAGCCCCTCACCATTTTTTAATCATATTTTATACCATTTTTTTAAGTATTTTGCTGCCTGTCCTTTTTTTAACTGGATAAGAAGACCCTTACAATATTTGGCAGGGAGAGAGGTATTAGCTTTACTCTTAATGGAGCCAAATAAACCTAAAAGAACATCCGGAGGAAAATAATAAATAATCACCACAGGAGCAAAGAAAAATGTTCCAAGTTGAAAGTTGGCTCCTGAAATTGTTCCAAAGATTTAAAGTTGACAAGAGATGAAATTTGTTTATATTTAATACACAATTCCATGGGTTTGGGGGATGTTGATTACATATGCAGTTCCTCATATTCCACATTTATTTTGGCTACCTTTCCCACATTTCAGTTTTTGAAAAACTAGGCCTCTAGGATGCTTGCTTTCTCATCACTTCTTTTGATCTTCTTGCCAACTTTAATGTTTGACTGTAAATATAGTAATTAGTTCTGCAATTACTATATAATTCCATATTTAGTACATTGGCCTTCTTCAATAGAAGCTGCTTTCTTTATTTACATGGATGGTTGGTAGCCCTTATTTTTTTTTAAGATTTTATTTATTTATTTGACAGAGAGAACACAAGTAGGCAGAGCGGCAGGCAGAGGGTGAGGGAGAAGCAGGCTGTCCGCTGAGCAGGGAGCCTGATGTGGGACTCGATCCCAGGACCCTGGGGTCATGACCTGAGCCAAAGGCAGCCACTTAACTTACCGAGGCACATAGGTGCCGGTGGCCATTATTTTTAACTGACATTGGCAACTTCTATTTTTGATTAGCTAAAGTGGAAAAATAAATGGCTCTAGATTTCTGCCCATGTCCTGAGGATATCTGTATTAGTTTCTTCTTTTCTTACTTTTTTTGAGAATGACACAAACAAAAATCTTACAGGTAACAAATGCTCTAAAAAATAGTTGTTATAAAAAACAAACAAATATATTTTATCTCTAACCTTTTAAAAAACCATCTGTCTGTGAAGCATTGATGTTTAAAGACCTGCCTTAGGGAATTCTGCTACTCATGAATGTATGTTTCATAATTGTGAACTTTGTTCTCATAAATTTTGACTCTTGATAATGTGAATATTAAGGAAGAACTTTGGGAAATAAAAGAAATATATATAAATACATAAATGTGTTCATTATCTTGATTGCTAGTGCATAATATTGAACCACAACATACATGAGCTAGTAGGAAATGAATAGAAACTGAAAACTTTGACAATAGTTTTATTTAATCAAACTGATAAATGTTTAGAACATAAGGGTTCCTTTGTTAATTCAAATTTTAAGACATAAAATATTCACATTACTGCCATAAAATGGGCATTATTTGCTTGTTGGAATTAATATATTTCATGGTTACCCTTCAAGATCATGGCAGCTTGCTAGTTCTCTGCAACCTTTTACTCATTCATTAATTCAGTAAATACTCTCTTACTGTCAGGTTTCTAGTTTGGGAGATATAACAATGACCAAGACCCAGTTCTTTCCTTTAAGGAACACAGTCTAAATCCAGAGAAACTGAGTAAATTTTATTTTAACTCATGAATCAATAAGCATTTATTATGTGACTAATACCAGACACTCCGTGATGCAAGTAACAGACAATTCATAAATGTTTGTAGAATGTTGTAGAATAAAGGAAGAATAAGGCTCATAATTTAGCTGAGGAGGTAGGCACAAGAAATCAACATATTTTAAATAATTTAATTCACAAATTCAATACTACTAATTTGACAGATTGATTCCCTTTAATGAGCTGGCTCTTATTTGAACAAAGTCAAAGAATTGAGAAAAATAAATTTTGTTCTATCTCATTGTTTTTTAGCTAACTTGCATTTATTATAAAAGCTATATCCAGTTTTGCATTTGATAGAAATTAATTAAATTTGGTCTTTGAGTTATTGAAAACATTCAGTAAAAGAGACTGGAGTTCTAAATATTTTCTAGTTCTGAACAGTTGCTTTGCCAAGATTGCTCCTTGTAGAAATGGAAACCCTCATGAAATGGGTTTTTTTCATTGTTTTCTCAGAAAGGACATTTAGTGTCTTTGGTAAGATAGCTTTCTGATGTGGTTGGACAACACTTCCTAGGCAAGTTCAGCAAATTTCCATGGTGTCATAGCATTGAATAGTTTCTCAGGACATGAGTCCATGAACACTTCCTTCATAATCTTCCAAGAATTCAATATGTTCATGCTGTTTTATAAACTGAGGGACAGAGCATCCTCCAGTGACATCCAAACAGACTCTTTGTCTTTCAGAGCTTTCTTCTTGGGGCACCAGTGTGACTCAGCTGGTAAAGCGTCAGACTCTTGACTTCAGCTGAGGTCTTAATCTCAGGGTCATGAGTTCAAGCCCCATGTTGGACCTACTTAAAAAAAAAAATTTCTTAAAAAAAAAAATTCTTCTTACTTTCCCTCTAGCCTTCATTTGCCCGTGGTTGAGTACTATATGTGCCCATACCTTTAATATATAAAGAAATACATAATGTAATTTATGTTATTATTCATATTATTATTATAGTGTAGAACAGTTCCCGAATATCTGTATGCAATTAAACCAGAAAATGAACTTCTGACAAAGTTATAGGGAAAGTGATCCTGCTCAGGAGGGACTACATATTGAAGAACAAGGCCATGGAGCTGAAGACAATGGGTTTTGTAACCAGACTCTAAGATTTATATTCTGGATTCACTACTTACTATATAGTGTAGAGGCAGTGACTCTACCTCTGGTCTCCCTGTATCTATTACCTCATCTGTCCCTATTACCTCATCTGTAAAATGGAAGTAATACTACTAACTTCCTCATGGGTTATTTGTGGGTTAAATGATATATCACATATATCACATATATCATATTTCCTGTAACACCCCTGACCTGAAGAATATGGTACGGGCTTTGGGCCAGTGAGAAAGTAGCTAGGATGCTTGCTCCTTTGCCATTTCCTGATAGATTTTTTTCCAGTTCCTTTGTCACCTGCTAGCATCCTTTAAATCCGTTGAATTCCTGTTGTGGGATATTTTAATCAAGGAATCATAAGAGATGTGTAAGAACCACACAGGCTTTCACTGGAGTTGTTCTCATCTCCATTTGTTATCGATATTTAGAGAAGACTAAAACTGTGAACAAGATATTGGTTCCCTGCTCTTCCCACCTCGATTTGTGTAAGAAGCAACTTGCACAGCAGATCTGCAAGAAATAATCGCCCACAGGTACCATCCACTCTAGACCGCCTAAGTGTCTCACAGTCCTACAGGCTGTTCTTTGCATGCAAAACACCCTCGTAATGGAGATTAAATAAAGTGTTCTCCAGATTTGTCAAGTCTTAATGAGAAAAATTGCTTTAAAATAAGTTTTAATAAAGCATCTTAAGTAACATTTTAATCAGTTGAAGTTTACATCGTTTTTCTTAATAACATTCATATGAAAAAGATCAATGATTATTTTATTCTGCTAAGCCTATAAAATTGGTAGTGGATGACATATAATATTATAGCCCATAAAATCTACAGTTAAATGTAGGCAGTTGTTAACCTGTTTTTTAAAGCTACATTTAAAATGAAAAGTGATGTACTTTAAGGAATTATTTGATTAAGCTAGTCAAGAATATAGAGGGAGAAGCACATTTTGCCACCACAATTAATTCTGTGGGTAAAAGAAACAGACTTATAGATAATGAAAATGGAAGAAAATCATTATTTTAGGAATTCAGCTGTGTTAATGGGTATTATGTAATTAGCTGTGTTAACGGATGTTCTTCAGAACTGAAAGCACTCTTGAAAAATAAGCAGGGGTTTGTTTTCCCTGTGGTGGCAAATATGGAGGGAAGGAGGGGAAAGAGAGAAGAAAGGAAGCAAGAATGGGAAACAAAAAGAGAGGAAAAGAGGAAGAGCAGTGGAGGGGGGGGGAAGAAAGGAAGAATTGATTCTCACTGTCCTTTCCGGATATTCGGAAAGATTGCCAAAGAACTATAGGGCTGGAAATGATTTATAGTAGGACAGTAAGGAAGGTCTCATATTGAGGTTTTGTGTTGTTTTTATTACATGTTATTTAGGCAATCCCTTGAAAAGAGTAGTACTTAGAAAATGTCTATAATTTCCTTAACAGCTATATTGGATTTTGGGTAATAAGAATTATTCTGGACATTTGGATCATCTGTAAATTTAATATTGAAAATCTTAGCTTTGTCTATACCTGCTGGTTTCTTTGAGTATTCTGTCCTGCTTAGAAATGAGAAACTACCTGTCACTAAGAAATTGATTGCCAGTTAAAAATGTCACTGGTAGCATAGTATAAATGACATATTACAAAATCACTTTGGACTGGCTCTCTGTTCTGTCTAGCCTTAACCTCAACAAGCCCTAGAAGGAGACAAAGACAGGCTGGGCAGTGCTGCTATCAGCAGGCAACAGCGTAGCCCTTCCCACGGCCTTCCTTTGTGACCCGGCACACTGAAGCTGCTGGCTCTGAAGGCGGGTTGAAACATTGCCAGATGGTACATGGAAAGAAAGTGAAGAGAGTGGAAATGGGGAGAAAGGTTAGTTTCTTTCTTTGTAACTGCCTCTGAAATGGGTAGAGCCTATAGCATTGCCAACACTACCCCAATTTCTCTAGGCTTGACCTGTTTCCAAATTGCACTGTTTTCCATTTTCCCCTAACAGTGGTTAGTGTGCGGCAGATGCCCTCTTCATATTAGCTGAATGAATTAGCTCCAGTTACCACTGAAAATAGTCTGTGGCTGATAAGTCCTCTTTCAAGTTTGTAGCTTACCTTTGAAGATAAGAGATCTGGCTTCAGATCTAGGCATTGCCACTCAGCAAGTGTGGTTCTTGGCCCATTTACCTCACCTTCCTGGGCAACTGATTCCTTATCTAGAAAATAAAGATAACAATGTGAAACACCATAGTAAGCACAACCTCCAAAGAAAAAACTTTACACCATTAAGCATAGTTCTGGAGAAGTAGGTGCTCAGTGAATGGTATTTTCATTCCTTCCTCTTTTTCCTGAACATAACCAATCCATGACTCTGTTTACTTCCATGGCTTATCTCATATATATATATATATAATTTCTTCTTCTTCTTCTTCTTCTTCTTCTTCTTCTTCTTCTTCTTCTT